>VZRL01000361.1:302415-456027 GCA_013397895.1 Origma solitaria | reverse complement strand
AAAGTGGGGGGGGGAGACAAGAAAAAGAAAAAGGGGGGGGGAGACAATAACAGTTTCTGAGTTTGTAATTCTTGTGCCCTTCTTCACTTCTTATCATCTCATATAGAAGTCAAACAGACGTTAAAAGGTGTTATATGTAACATATTGCACATTGGTGCAATACTAATTGTTTACTAGGACTTAAAGCGAAGAAGTAAATTTTGTGTTATGTCCCCTTCCCCCAGAGCACTGTGGGGCCCAAAAGCCTACCCATCTCATCCCCCCCTTTCTGCAAAAAGCTCCCTCCACACCTTAAACCAGGATATAAAAGGTTCCTTAGGACAGAAAACAAAATTCTCCTCCCCTTGTAGCAAGAATTCATTTTATCACGGCAAATTCGGAAGATTCTTGCTACTGCCACAAAAAGCATGGTGTGTTCCATCAATTCAATTACCTCCTATTTTGCAGATGCCACAGACAGAAGTAGTAGTCGCGGGGGTGGTTTGTTTGGCTTTTGCTTTGTTTGGAGGTTTTTTTAATACATTTTTTTACTTGGTGAAGGAAGAAGATTGCATTATTTGCCCTCTATTTTTACTGCTTATGCATTTCAGCTTGTGCAATGTGCATTTCAGCTATAGGTAGGTATTAGTTCTGCCAGGGCTGAAAGACAAGTTCAAGGATTGGAATCAAGAGTTCCGTCCTGGCACAAGATAGGAGTTTATCAAAGGATCTCCACTAGCACATGGCATGAGATAACACTGATGATAAAATGCACATTATGTTGCAGAAACATGATTAGAAACTCTAATCTGCTGGACTTCTATAGAGATTATTTCCTTTTCCACCCCCTGTGGGCATTAGCTACACTTTCCACAACCAGAAGTGAAAGGCATAGTGAAGCTTCTCCCCTTTCCTCCAGACCCAGTTAATCTAGGCTAATCTACTTCCGTGAAGCAACACCATCAAATTCCTTCTGACATTATTTAAATTTACTAAGAGCTTGCAAGATACTATACTCTGTCAGGACACTGCAAACATTTTAAAAAATATTGCAAATGATTGTGAAGACAATAAGGATATTCAATGAGAGTCTGCACTGTTGTCATGCAGCCTAAGACAGCTTGGAAAGTAATCTAATGTGTTTTAAAGGTGAGAATAGGTTTTCTGTGAAGCTTGTGCTTTATTATACTCCTACTATCCAACTTCTCCCTGCTCCATGATACACAAAGGAGATAGGCAAAAATAGGTTCCCTAAGGGATAAAGTCGGAAACAAAACAAAGGTGAGAATAAAATACATAAAGTGGAAATGAGACAAGTCCAAGGAAAGAAGACAGAGGAGCCACAAAACAGGAAAGAGTAGAAGGAGAATCAGAAGCTCCCATTTCTAAGATTTTTAACTTCAAGACAGAGCAATCAAAGAACAGCAAATAAGAAAGCACACAACATTTAAAGCAGAGAGGAAAAGTAGAGCCAGAAAGAATACGTAAATTTTTCTTCAATGTTAATTGATTCGCCACTGTGAAACTTTCCAAAACGATTTAAAAAAGAGCATGTATCTCCCAAATAAGACTGGGCCAATATAGTAACCAAAAAATCACCTGCAATTTATTAACTAACACACTTAGCAGTTTGCTTTTCATTATTCACAGCTCCATTTATTTGTGAATATTTTGGGCAAGTAAACTCTCACTACAATAGTACCAAGAGATCAGCGGCATCTTGCCAAATTTCCCCTCCCCTATAGAAACCCATTTAAAATGCCACTTCTATTCACAACTTCTTATGTTCTTGTTACCAGCGACATGATTGAAGTGATAATCCCTCAATTAATGGTATCACAACCTTTCCACAGCAAAGTAAGCTGTATGACAAGAGTTGCTGTTTTCAGGCTGGAAAAGAATACCAGGAAAACATGAGCCTTTAATAAACAATCGTCCCGTTTTCATGAAACCTCTCTCATGTAGACAGAAAAATAAGGTAACTGAAACAAAGCAGATGTATTGTTCACAACAAGGAGAACGGATTGACCAAAGTGTTTGATTGTTCCCATGAGGGTTTGGTGACACTGCAAAGTTTTTTCAACATTACTGAAACCCAACAAGTTATTGAAGGCTTTTTGGGTACCGACTAGTATGATAAAACTACACAGTATGGTCAAGAGAGACCATTTTACTCTAAAGAACAGCACACCAAGATTTAGGCAAAACGCCTTCAAATGTCACTGAAGTGCAACAAGATTTCTTCCAAATTCATGAAGCTGGCAAGTTATGTACCATATTTGCTTTAAGCAGCATTAACTTCTAAACATGTTCCCAATTTTCAGCACTTAAGTTAATCATACTGGACCTAGTTCTGCAGTCCTTTGTTGCAAGGGCAGACAACACAAGTGATTCCACTGCCATCCAAGGGCATTTTTTCACAGAGAGAAGGACCACTCATAAACAACAGCCTGAAGTGAAGAGCAAACAACACAGTCGGAAAAACTAACCCTATGTAATCAATGTTAAATTAAAACACAAAATATGCCATTCAGACAGGAACAACAGAGAAAGATCTGCAAGGATACACAGTCCTTTTGATGTGCTCTGAGACCATCTTTAAGACCATAAGCAGTATGAAACACTGTCCTTTCAGTGTGCTATGCTATTCAGAGCATTCATACCCAGCTCTGCTCCCAAAAACATTTCTGAAACTTAGTGTTTTGTAAAGGAGACTTGAGACATGTGCCATACAAGCTAACAATTAATAATAAGGGAGGACAGTTAATTTTAAGACTGTTCATTTTCATGTAAACTGGAATGTGATGTGGTGGCATTTAATCCTGACCTGTCCTCTCATGGCATGGGACCCTCAAAACATCAGATATCTTGTCCGAAGGGACAGACCTCAGTGAAGATGACATACTCAAATGAATTTAAAACACTGCCAGCATGAGAAACCCTCGTTTCTGATACAGAATACATGCATGCCCTAGCATTCTGAGCAACCAGGCTGCAGTCACATTTGTTCTGAGCTAGTCAGGTGACATTTGATTGAAATTCCTTTAAAAAAAAATCACAGATGAGATCAGGTAAAACAGACCTTGGGCTCGATTTCTGCTGCTTCAATAAATGCAAGTTGCCTTTATCACACCAACCATCTTAACACCTCAGTGAACCAGGAGCCATGCAGACAAGCACAACTTACATCAGACTCCACAACACTTTTCATACTATGTATCCATAAGTAAAAATAAGACACCATTAATATGAAAATGAACATTGTTGAACAGAAAATGAACCAAAGACAAACAGTGAAAGAGAGTCAATTAAAGAAGAAAGGTTTTGCACGCATTTGCAAAGTTACCCGGTGCTGTATCATTCAACAATGGCAAAGTACAATCATTGCAGTATTGCATCATGTTATATTTATGCATTTTCCCTTTCTTGCAGGACAGCACAGAAAACAGCTCAATAAAACACCTTTGTGTAAGTGTCACTAGCTATTCTTGAGCAATATTATTCCCCCAGAATAATTTCATGATTCCTATCTGGGAATTAGGAAAAGCCACTTACAAGCCCTGTTTTTGTGATGAATGGAAGTCACAGCATAATCTCTTGAGGCCTGGAGAACAGTACAATCACATTAAATTCCCTCAGCTCAAGAAATGTCATCTTTACATCGGCTAGTACAAAAAAATTATTTCCAGCCTGAGGCAGCTATGATAAGGGATTTAGAAGTCATCAGCATGTGGGCCAAGAGATATAAAGGAATGCATCACCACATATAAAGTATCTGCTGCTCAGAATTTTGGAGCTAATGTTCTCACAGCTGTGTATGACTTAGACCAGCTGGGAAGAAGAAGGGACTAAATGAGTCACTAGAAGGATCTAGTGTTCTGTCTAAATTGTATTTTAACATTCCAGCAGCAGAACTGTTGGTAAGCAAAGCAAGACCAGATCATTATCCAGCAAGGGATGGGGCTGCAAGGTCTCTTGGAAACACAAGTCTTGGGGGCAGGCAGGCAAAGATAACATTTCAGTCCTATCTGTGCACTGCTAAGATACTACCCACCCTACCAGCAGCTGAAACAGCCCTCAGCACAACTGAGGAGGGTCATGGGTTACACAAAATTACCACAGACCATCTGGCAGTCCCAAGCATGCTTGTGCTGCTCCATAGAGAAGAGGGAAAAGCTTTTGGAAAGCCTTACTCAGCAGACAGCACAGCAGTTCTATAGCAGATGTCAGAGTTTCTACAACATGATGTACAGGCACTAACAGCTCAAGATTAAGTATTTTATGGTTTTTTAGCACTCTCTCCTAGGATCAATTTGTGACCTTCACCCATTTACATGACTTAAACTCTCTTATGGCAGAAATTGGTGGTTTTTGAAAGAGTTGGATAGTTGAAGTCCACTTTATTCATGTTAGTGACATAAAGTGCTAGCAGAGCATTCACTTGGTGTGGAAACAAATGAAATGAAAATACTCCACTTTCTGTGGAAGACACTTGAATTTTAAACTTGAATCTTCATTAAAGCTGTTTTGAGTTTTTTTTATTAACTTCCTTCTGTTATAAAGTGGCCAGAAATGATATTTCTAAGAGTTCTGATTTACTTCAAAGCTGTATCTTAAATTGAAGGGTTCTGAATCTAGGTTGTTTCTATTTGAAACATTACCTGGCAAAATTATATGTTTCATCTGGAGAAAAGCTTTAGAGCCTTATTTGAATTCATGCTACCCAGACTTGATCCTCTTTTGGTTTCAAGAGCATCCCCAAAGGTGCATCCATGAGCCAGATGCAAATTCTACCTCTATCTAAAATGTAATCTTAAAACTTACTCTTTAAACTTTCCTTAGAGAATTTTTCTTTAGTTTATGATATATATAAATGAGTAATTTGAGCATCTATATGAAGACCAAAAAAAGAGAAACTCTCTCCAGTTACTGCTTTAAGCAGGGGCAGGGTTGGAGGAAGCCTCTTGGGCTCTTGCTTACTTTTTTTTATTACTCAAGCTGTAAAGCAGGAATAGCTAATTACTTAAAGATCTAGGAACCTTTAAAAAACAAATCTCTATAACCACCTTATTAGCATAACAATAAAATATTTTTCAAGACATAGTATCTTGGAAACTTCTTCCTGATAAAAACATTAAAGACTTTCTCTTTCCATCAATATTCAAACAAATTCTTAGCCCTTAATTACTTGAACTATTTTTAGACTAATACCATTTGCACATCTTGGAAGACAAGTTCAGAACTGAATCTTGACCATCAGGGACCTGCAAATTCCATCTTGTAAACCTCCGGAAGGAAAAACAAACATACAGATTCTCCAAGTATTTAACACTTACGGAGAAATTTACTTCCTTCTGGGAGCTTGATATGTCAATTAAATCCATACAGTCTAAAAGCATCCAAACACGTTGTTACCCTTTATTTTTTAATAAAGAGTATGGTTTTCAAAAAGACAGCACACAAAGTCCTTAAGACCTGTCTTAAACTTATGGACTGGAGTGCATGGAGTAAAAATGTTATTAAGGCTGGGTTAGGCCACCCACAGACACAAAGCTTGATCTTCGGGTCTGTTTCCATCATTTTTCATTCAGATCTGAATATCTTTAAATATAAGAGTTGAGTAAAAGAAATATTTCTATATTCAAAAGTATGAGTGAGCAAAATGAAATATATAGAACCCTCTCTTTACCAATACAAAAAAAAAAATATAGAAAGGGCAACAATTATTAATTACACCTGCTCAGTAATGGAAATGGAAGTGGTGCTACTTTGGTGGATTGCATTTTATTAAGACACAAACTCCAATTACAACCCATGAAAGCCTTTTTCAATACAAATATACTTGGTGAAGGCAAAGTTCACTAACATAGAAGATTCCATGACAACAGCACCGTAATACTTGCTAACCATATTTCAAGGAAAAGCCTAAAGTCAGAGTGGGTCACCTAGAGCCCCCTTCATGCAGCGAGAGAAGGAAATATAAATGTTAGCATTTGTTTCCAAAAAAACAAAGGCATGAAAATCTCTAAATTCTGCATTAGGATTCGGTTTCTAAAATATCTCTATTGTTGTCTTAGTTTGTATTTGCTCTCCACAATACCTCAAACGGGCATTTTTTCAAAACTGTTATGCACACTGTCCCTACTTGCTAAAGATGTCCAGAATTCTGGCAAGGGATTCCTTGACCCTACTCAGTGCTGGGTTTTGCATAGGAGCCAAGGGGTGATTTTTCAGCCAGCTGTCATATCCCCAATCCTTCGGGGTTTCCGGCTGGACACCACTGCTCTGGAGCAGACCTGTGCACTGGAGAACACAGGGATTCTTTCTCATGCATGGCTTTGCCAGGCTGCTGAACACAGCCATGAACAGAGCTCTTGACAAACACAGGATTTCCTACTTTGAACTATTTCTGGTATTATTCTAATGGTATTATTCTAATGTTAGTTTCTTAACACTTTTATGCATATCAATGCTGCACGAACAAGTATTTTTAAGATTTCAAAGGTTTCCAATATATCATCCTTACCTATGCAGTTTATCCTCCAGAACCTCCATGTACTTCTCAGCATTTTCTTTTACACTGCTCACTGCAAAATAAAGGTCAAAGTCCGGTAATGGCATAACTGTAGAGTTTCGAGAAGGTTTTTTTTTTAAACCAACTCATCTCTTACCCACATATTCTGCACATATCAGTGAGGAATAAGAATTTCATTAATCTTTTTCACATTTAAATTACAGTGTGGGTGTCTTCTCCCTTTTTTTCTTGAAAGTCTATTGTATCTATATTATAATAATAGATATATAACGAATGCATTAACCTCTTGGTTGTGACAGAAAAATGGTGAGACTAGCAAAGGCACAGTTTGTAGAAGTTTCCTCTTGTCCAAATGGAAAAACAGAGACAAAAACAACAGCCAAAAACCATCATCCTCACAGAAAAAGAAACATTACCCACACAGCTAGGTCCTCCTCTTTACCTTTAGAAGAAGTAAGCAAGCCTCACAAATGCATCAGTCCATGCACAACAATTCTTTAAATGATTATCAATCTTGTATCAAACTTTTCCTGATAAAACCAAAACACTACAGAATGAAAAGAAATACCACTCAAGATTACGATGAAATTTAGGTTGTGTTTTTTGCAGTTTCGTGTCTGGGGGGATAGTTGTGTTTGTTTGTTTGTTTGTTTTTAAAGTTCAGACCTAAACATTGTCTGAGTCCCTACAACGTCTTCACTCAGAAGACACTCCAAAAAACTTACCATAACAACACAGCAAAAAATGTTCTTTTGAATGACCATGGGTACTCCATCAATGGTACCAATGGGGAGAAGGTACACCTCTTTCAGGAAAAAGAGGCTTTTAGATAATAACCATCTTCACATTATGACAACCTTTTTTCCCCTCCCTAACAGCTGCTTGCCAAGTCCAAGTCTAGTAGGACTATAAATCAATTGGTCTTTTGTAAAGTCTTAATTTGTTGTACATCAGACTCATATTTTATATGAAGATGCATCCTACAGAGCACCCCTGTTTTTACAGGCAAAACTTGCTACATGGATCAGGCACCTTGTGACGTTACCCACACATCTCCCCCATCTTCCTTACAACATGATGGCTCCAAGCACAGCTTACACACATTAAGTGCTCCGCGTATTTCCCATTTTCCCCTTTTCTGTTTGTCGGGATTTTTCCTTCACGAAGTAGAATGTCACATACTAAAGCCTAACCTGAAAGCTCAGCATTAGCCAAATCAGCTGCTCTCACACACACACACTCTCAGGAGTTCACTGAGGTAAACAGTATTAGCAGCAAGCATCGGGGTCAGTGTAACATCGACTGTCTGCAGAACGTGGTGCTCACAAGGTCACACAGCAGTCACACATCACTGAAGCTGTCTGCAAGGCAATAGCAAAAACATGTCTTGCAAAGTTGATTTACTTTTTGGTTGAGGTTTTTTTGTGTTATTTTGCTTCTTTTATGAATTGATTTGGTTAGCAAACAAACAAACCAACCAAACAGAAAAACCTGAAACAAACAAAAAACCCAAACCCACCACAACCCAAGCAGTCTGGAAGCACAATTCTGCAATATTATATTGTACATAGATGACTTCATAAGTTTATACATTCACAGGCCCAACTAATTATTAGAAGAGTACTGCTGGATGTTATGCAAAAGGGTTTATAAAGATTTCTGCAATGGCACTAGAGACTAAATAACTCCCTAGCTTGTAGCAGCTCTGTAACAACTACAGGGCTTAGCAAAAGCACACAGTTTCCTTACCATGCTTTTATTCCTACACTTCCTGCGGAACTGCAGAGAGCCTGTAAGACAGCAAGCCTTCCTTTAATGACACACTACAGCTTTATATAAATGGCCACCACTTCTTCCAAACTCCCTCTCCATCAATCCCCAAATGTGCTGACCTGAGGACCAGTGCATGCTTTGATAGCAAATAGCTTCAAGGTGTACGGGTGCTGCACTTCCCCTTCTCTTGCCATTGTCACAGAGTCCTTCAACACGAGCTGTTACAACTCAGGGGCTTATTCTTTTGGATAATAAAGTCAGCAGATATTATTAAATTTTGGAGAGGGACAAGAAGAGGTGGAGAATCTGTTTCACACTCACTTTGTTTCTAACTGATATAGTGACTTCTTACGTTACATGAAAGATAAACCTTGCTTTCAATTTCTCCTGCTGTGCTTGTCACTTTTTAATTGGGTTTGATCTGATAGAGTAATTCGCACTTTCACAGTTCAGTCCTGCCCCTACATGCAATTTTACAATGCCCTTGAAGCACACAGCTTAATATATCAGCATTATTCAATGACAAAAAGTAATGGACAAGAATACACCACTAGTTAAAAGTAGGTCAGCAAAAAGCTAACACTCATTTGGAAATCACCTCACATCGCTACACCCTACTCTCTCCTGTCAAACGTTTTAACTACATTAAAAGAAATGCAAACTTTGCTGCTGAAAGAGAAAGCTCCCCAGACTAGCTTTGTCTCCTTGCCTTCTTCTCTGTGTAATTGGAAAAGCTATGACCTGGAGATTTTGCTGGAAGGAAAACACATCTTAAAAATCTGATTAAGGTTACTTCCCTTGCAACAAACTGCAGACAGCACCACAACAAATACAGAAATACTTTCAGCTTTTTAGATCATCCAGTGAAATAGAAGACAAGCAACAGATTAGCAGATTTTTTGTTCTAATTTAATGAATCCATTCACCATCACTTCAAAGCAAAAAAATGCAAACAGGAAACTGTGTGCCTTCAATCTGGCCAAGAAAGTACTAGATGACAGAGAAAGAAAAGATATAATAATTTATGAGATTCTATTCTGCATGCCAAAAGGTTTATTTTTACATTCAAGAGAATGGGGTTGCCTTTTCCATCAGTTCTCTGGGGATTTACATGTTTAGCTTATATTGGAGTAGAGTTATTAAAATAAAGAAGTATAAACTCTCTATTAAAATAAAGAAGTATAAATACAGAAGATCAGACACCAGGTTATTTGCTAAGACTAAAAATAAACTTTTCTTGTGAAGTCTTAATTTTTAAAACGTGAGTAAGCATTTCTTTCCCTTATTTTATCTTAAATTTTTCTTCCTCCTTACAGCAGCAAAGTCCAGTCTTGGAATCAGTCCTGGTCAGACAGAATGGAGGAGCAGCAGTAAGCTCCTGTGGTGGCCTTTTAGTTGCTACAGAATGAAAATCTGTCATTTTAGAAGCTGCATAAATATCATTCAACAATTAACCTACATAGGATTCTTTTAAAATAACATCACTTGTCAATTCTCATCTGAAAGCAGCCCCAGTAAGGTAATGCTACTTCTATTACTTAGAAAGATTATTCGAGCCTGCACATGAAAGTCTATCATCACTTCTATTCTTCAGTCTCTTATTCTTTGGTCCTCAAAAATTGAATTTAAAAATATCTACGGACTATGATATGGATTCTATGATCAATATTTTCTAAAACTTTATAAAAAAACTGAGTATCTGACTGAAGACACCTTGAACCCAGCATTCATATGGATGCTTCAGCTGTGGATGCTTGGCAACTCAGAAGAATAAGTCCTTAAAATTGAATTAGGGGCTTAAAAAATGGTAGTCAATATCATAGGTAGTTTTCACAGGTCAGTAGCTCTCTATCAGACAAGTCATCCACTGAGGCCCAGAGATACAAAGTCTGAAGTAATTTTTTTGCCTTCCATCCTAAAAGGCATTATTTCTTTTTTTTTTCCTTTTACTTTTTTTTTTCTTATGGATAGATAGTGTGGATGAATAATGACACATATTTTTACACAAAATTAAAGGCTGGAAGAGCTGCAATGGTTCCTAGATCAACACTCAGCATGAAAAGAACTGCCAGACATTACCTGCCTGCATGACAAGCCCAAAGCTTACAAAATTAGCCTTTCTGATCCACATGCATTATGTTCCTTCTCAAATATTTTATTAGTCAGGTAGAACAAAACTCCCACTGGCTTCAATGAGATTTTTGCCTGACTTAAGGATCTAGGATGAGATTTGTCTCTTAAGAATGACATAAAAATAAAAATAACTGCATGGACATGCTGTGATGTACCTGGGCAACCTCTGAGGACAGAACTAGGTGTGAACAAGGCTGACATGTTGCTTGCCCTGTCACTATTCTATTTTTCAAATGTAGAAATTGTTATTAATGCTAAGAGAAAAGTGAAAGCAGAAAATTATTCTAGGAAAATGATTCTGATCCTTTCTGTCATGGAAGATGTACTACATTAATGTGTGAAGCTGGGGTATGAAAAACTGAAGAATGGCCTTGATATATTTAAAGGTTCACTTGAAAAGAGAGTCAGACTTCAGAGATGACATCTCAGCTGCCTATCTACGTGTCAAGATGATTTATCAAGCCCCAGCAACAAGATTTTGGATAACAGAATGGTAAGGACTTTTGCATCCTGCAGACAGGGGAAAACCCCAAAGAACAAGCTCTGTGTGAAGAACAATGGCCTCTCTCCAGTGTATTGTTCCCAAGGAACTCAAGTAGAAAGAAAAGAAAAGGCCAGGATTAAAGGAACAAAAATAAGTGCCTTATTAAAAAAGTGCAAATACTCAAAAAAGGCAAACAAAATTCTATGCTGGTTCTCTGTCTTCCAGTAACGAAGTAAGGACTGAGATACATAATTTACCTGTCTCTTCCAGTAATTGTGGTTTGTTCTAAGAAATGTGCTAATCCTCTAAACATCATTGCAGAACAATACAAAATCAGCCTAAGGAAATTACTGCCACCAGAGATGAAGTGGCCAAAATTGAGGAGTCCAAATGGACTGGCTATTCCCCAATTAGAAACACTATGTAAAGGTGAACTGGAAACACAAAAATCTGAACTAAACATCTAAGAAATTAAAGCCAGACATTTAAAAGACACAACCCAATCTAACTTGATGGAGTTGAAAATATTCTCTGCCTAACTGGAGATGATTCCGTAACTCAATCACAAGGTTTTTCCCTCCTTCTCTAAATAGCTGGCCTGGAGAACAGGACACAGTCCTGCCACACAAATGGAAAGCTGTGTTTTGGGCTGGCATACCATGGCAGGCAGTTCAGGAACAGCAGTTCTGCTGGAACTGAGACCTGTGAATGCAGCAGGGCTGAACTATGCAGGGCTGCTAGACAATTCTCAGGATGGAGAAGAGTGAGTGATTCAGTACAACAACAGCTGAGTGATTCGGTAATGTTGATTTTATCATAATCCCATCCCACAAGAGAGCAGGGGCCTTTCAGAGATCCATTGTCAAATGACATGCCACTGCTTTCAGAGCTCTCAGAGGGATGCAGTATGTTGTGTCTTGTCTGTATGAAGACTTCCATCAGCATCACTTGCCTCTCCAGCACTAGACAGTCAACTGCTCTGACACCATAGGGCAACTCTTCTGATATGCAGAAGCGAACAATTAAAGGTTCCATCTGGAGCACCACTGTCTTAAAACACTTTGCTCACTCTTACATTTAAAATCTTATTGTATATTTCCACTTTATACCCTCTAACTTTGGAAAAATATGGGAAGTAATAAAAATATATGAAGAGCAACAGAGATCTAGAAAATTGGCAGAACACAGGACAGCATAGCATTTTGCCCCTAATGCTGCACCAAAACAGGAAAAGACTGAAAGTACAGTGTGAACAACTTGCCTTCCTCAGAAGTTCCCTTTGGAGTTGTGGATACAGAAGGTCTACTGTTCAATTTCTCCCAAACACATTGGCACATCCTGAACAGGAGGAAGCACAGTCTAACCTCTAGACATGCTGGGAATGGGTGGGCACTCTGCAAGCCCAGGAGAACCAGCTTCTTCTCTTTAGGAGATCACAGAAAGGCCAAGTACCAGCTCATTTGAAAAGGCAGCACTATTTTACACATAGCAGAAGAAGGCAAAGAAAATGCTCCTTCTGCTTGTGTCAAAGTTCTCAACATATTTACAGATGGCTTAATTTGCAGACCTTGCTGCAACAGTGATTTTGAGCCTGCAATAAGACAAGTGGCACCTTGCTTTTGATGTAAAAAATTACAGCTTAACATAGATAGCATACAGAAAATACTGATTTTAACAGAGAAGCCACATTCTGCTCTCAAGTTAGATGTCAGGGCAGATATAAGTTAAGGAAAATCTCAGAATGAACAGAAGTTTGACAAAGAAATAAAAATCAGAAAATAGATCTTACACAGAGAAATGACAGGAGGTGCCAGCAGCTCTGCCTGTAACAACTGACAATTCTGTCTCTGAACAAGGCATAAAAGGTTTGCAGAGGTGACAAGGAGCAGGGGAAAACCACCCTGCATAAAAAGGCACATTTGAGAACCAGACATTCCCAGAATCTGCTTCCTGAACCTTCTTTGTTGTTTGCGGTACTTTTTATCCAAAGAGACAGGTGACCCTTCAAGTTCTCTGATTATTAAATTGCCTAAATTCAAGAGAATTACCATACTGTCACGTGGTTTCTGAGTTTCTTTCAAATTTCTGTAAAATCTGTCAAACCTGACACAGGGATTCCTTCCATGCTGCATGTGGGAGACTTTCAGTAAATAATTTACCTTATAAAAAAAACAGCTGAAATTTTATGCATTGTTTTATTAAAGTATCAAAGCAAGAACACAGATTCTAAACTAAAGGTTGGTAGGTGAGATGCTGGCCCAGCAGTCATCAGAGCACATAATTCCATGACAAAAGACCTGCCCTGATACTTTCAGAGACTATATAAAGTGTAGGGAGGGTTACAAAGCGAACAGCACTGGACACCCACCAGGGCAGCCCCAGGTCTGGAAGCAGCCTCCTGGCCTTCCAGCTTCTCCCCTGCATGTACCACCTCTGCAGCAACCACAGCTTAGGTGCAGATCCCCTATCACAGACTGGGTTACTTTTCCACAAATGATTGGAATGCACCAAATGGAATTTTACGTTGGCTGCAGAAAACCAGGGAGAAAACCATTCCTACCTCATGCGTTTGGTACCAGATGACAACATTCTCACTTCAGGGAAATCTGAGCTCAAACCAAACTCTCTGTCTGCTTTATGCTGCTGACATAAATAAGCAAACTTGCCTCAGAAAGGTTTTATCCATTGCAGACTGGTTTAACTTTATTTAAAATTAGATCAGGTGTGGATCCTTGCACAATTTCTAGTTCCAGAGTGACTGCATAGCACAACTTCTCGAAGAATGCTGGAGATCTTCACTGACAACATCCTCGGGTGATGGAGGTCCCTGAATTCTGTGGGAAAGTGAGGGTTGACTTTTCCTCTCCCATTCCATCACATGGATAGGGCCATCCTGTTTTGCTTGCTTCTCTGCAACCACTGGAATAATTGTTTACACTTTGTTACACAACACCTTATTAATCTACTTCAGTACTGAAAGTATCATCCCTTTTCCAAAAACTATGAGAAAGGTTTCCTTTCACTCTCCATTCCTATCTCCCTTCCATTCTTTACTAAGAAACAGGGAAGAAATTAGGGGGAAGGCAGAGGTATCAGAGAGCAATCTGTTTACATTTTCTCTTTCCTGGGTTTCCTCTCTGCCTGTTTGCCACCTATTACCTCAATCCTCTACAAACCATCTGTTCAGCGCCCCTGCTCCAAAAAAAATTCTTTTTTTTCTTTCTCCTTATAAAGCAAAGCCTGAACATCAAGGAGAGCCATGTGTCCATCTCGCCCTCTGTAGATTGTCAGCAGTCACAAGACATCATCTGGAAATCATTACACACTCAAACAAGGCAACCAGACTCAACATGTGCAAAGGCACCAGAAGAGTTCAAACTTGTTACTTGAATTGCCACAAGTTTTTCCTGGAAGTAAGATTTATTTTAACACTGTTAGATAAGATAAAAAGACCCAGAATGAGCTCTTTATACAGCTATCCAAGACAAACAACAGAGAACAATTAAGGCTTTATGCATGGGCTGAGCTCCATGACAATTACTGACAGCACCTAATGCCTATGTTATGAAAAGCAGGAACAGGTCAAACATTTTTGTCTGAGGAGACAAATTATAAAAGAAGTGAAATCACAATTAAATTTTTGGCTTAAGAGGATACTTTACAGCTAATATGGATGATCAATAGACCACTGGATGCAAGTCACAGCCATTCAACAACATCACGGCTTCTAAAATACACAGTAGCTGGTTTCAGGAGGTTGCTCTGCTGAACTTTCAAGTATTCAGTATTACACCTAATGCTCTGGTACCTAAATTGCAACGAAAAAGTTATATTAAATTACTAACCCACTTTGGCTTTTTAATTTAAGGTCACAAAGGAAAGATGACCAAAGATTTCTCTGAATCACTCTAACACCCCCAGATTTTTTTTTCTAAAAAGGACTCTGCAAAATTTCATGCTAGTCTTAAATATTGCTGATTATTTTTTCCCTATCTCAACATGCTTGCTAGTCAGGCCATACAAATTAGCAAGAACCCAGGCACCTACTAAGAGACAGCCTTTAGTCAGAGTACAAAATATTTTTTTACTTCAACAAATACAATTATTTAATGCAGATTTTTTTTTGTGCTCAAAACTTCTTTATAGAACAAAAAACAACACTGCAGCACAACAAAAAAAAATTAAAATAAAATACATTTTTTTAAATGGAATATGCTCCCAAATACTGCTGTAGAATATGGTTACTAAAAGAGATTAAATGGAGAGCAGCCTACAAGCACAAGAGCTTTGAAAAGCAACAAAAAAAGGGGGAAAAAGTGTTAAAAAAGCTAATGCTATCACTGACAAAGGAAAATCACAAACATTTACCTTCACAGCAGAACAAATTGCTACTAAGACATCAGTCCTTCAGATAATTTTAAAGAAAGCAAAGTGGAGCTCAAAGGTATATACTGAAGGTTAGAAGTAATACAAATTGCAACAGTGATGAGAAAGAATATTCAGCATTGCAAGCTATTTTTTAACAACCTTGAAATGACATCAAATAAAGCGTGGACCTCCTGTACCAATGCTTACAAACGATACCTGCAAATAGCACTAGCTTATGCTTTTGTACTGCTGTTCTCTCCAAGGATCTAGAACAGCTCTTCAAACTTCAGAGAAGCAGCAATTTCTTTTTTTGAAAAATGGCTGACAAATGAGACCATGATCCAGAAAAGCAGTGTCCCACATACACTGAAGTTTTCAGAAACGCTTTGTAAACTACTTGACCACTGTTGGCTATATGAGGCATCCTTTCTGCAATGCAACCACAGGGCTTCCAAACAAGAAAAAATGTGAAGCTGCCCAGCAGAATGGCTGAGCAGAACCTGTTCTGAAGCCATTTCAGGGACAAGGGAGCTTTAATATATCACTTTCCTTAATCCTTAATAATCTTTGCCCTAGCTGCTTTCTCCTGGTATTATGCAACCTGCGCATAACTGCATATGACTTTCATTAAACCCACAAGTAATATTTGGCTATACCTGCCATATCAATGTAAACTTGATGCTTTTGACCATGAACCTGCAGTGATGCCTTAAAAGCCTCTCTGCTCCTTACACACAAAGCTGGGGCAGAGATTTACACAATGTAATTGGGAGAATTACTGCAACTGAACAAAACAGATGTACCTACAAGAACCTATGTGCACTAAGTGCTTCTACTAATCCTGAGCACCCAAAAGGGCAGAGTCACAGACACAAGGGCACACTGTTGAGTGGACAGATGTTTTTTGAACTGCTTTCAAGACATGATCATTAATTTAATTGCCTCACTTAAAAATGTTGCTTACACTATAAATTCTTTGTTAGTTTTCTTATTAAATTCATGGTGCAAAACTCGACTATAGCAGAGCTCTTGAAAGAACAGCTTTAATATCTCTATGTTAAGGTCATCACAATGAAGGCATAAGATTTCACATACGGTGATAAAGTACACTTTTTAAGTGAGTTGTACACACCACCTTACACTCCATATTAAAAAAGGGATTCCAATGGCATTCCAGTGGAAGACAAACCCCAGTAATCTACAGATTACCATGCCGCGTTCACCGATGCTACTCTCTCTTTCATATCTTTTTTTATCTTGATACTCTCTTCTGTCACCAGAGCCAGGCATAGATCTGCATCTTCCCTGTAACGTCCCTGATAAACTACAAAATGTTTGGAGCTCCCTGTAACCTTTTGGTTTTGGTTTTTTGGGTTTTTTTGGGGTTTGGGGTATTTTTTGTTGTTGTTGGTTTTAGTTTTGGTTTTTTGTTTGGTTTTTTTTTTTGTTGTTATTGTTTGTTTCTTTTCAAAAGAGACAATTCATATTTAGCTTAGAAAGATGATGAAAAAAGCAGTCTTATTACTAACTCAAAATGTCTTTCTAGATTGAAGCAGACAGTTTCAGCATCGATGGAAAATCTTTTATTTCAATTAAACCCTAAGACCTCTGTTTATGTATTGTCCATTAAACTCTATTGTCCATTAAAGAAGGAAATTAAAAACCTTGCCCATCATATCGAGTCTCTG
The DNA here is from genome assembly GCA_013397895.1 of Origma solitaria. NCBI lineage: Eukaryota > Metazoa > Chordata > Aves > Passeriformes > Acanthizidae > Origma > Origma solitaria. The sequence continues at coordinate 439,067 of VZRL01000361.1, read as the reverse complement.
CAGTGCTATATTGTAAGTAGGATGAGTGAACTCATTCTTCAAAGCAGGAAAATCCTTTAATGCAGTAGCCTTTTTTAAGAAAAAAATCCCTGAGAATAACAATTTCTGGTGAAACTGACACTTTTTCTTGACTTTTGACTATGATTTTCTTTGCCATGTGACCCTCCCTGACTCCTAAGTCTATTCTGTTTGTGTCTCATTTTTCCCTCCATTCTTCTCTGCAGTTTCCACTCTGCCTTTCAAATCTCTCTTTTTCAGATTTTGTCAGCCTTGCTCTTTCACTTAAGCTGTAAATCATTCAATACCACGGGGAATTTTACTTCTGGTTTTGCTCTCCATACCAAACTTGTAGTGTTTAAGCTGCTTCTAGAAAAGAAAACTTTTAAGTACAAGCTAATAGGGATTCTTAGGACAGCAGTTTGTGAGCACTTTACTGGTCATTCTGGTGATGTTGAAACAACTTCCCAATGGCTGATGCAGGCTCTTTTACAGTAGCTTAATTGAACATTTTCTAGTATCAAACGTTTTTTAGGTATGATTTCACATGCTTAGTTGATGTAATCTTCATGACCCAAATTATTTTTCAAGTGTCACCTTGAAAAGGAAAGTTTTCATTTAAGTTTTGAAGACATGGGACAGAAGTCCAATATTGGTAAAAAACATAGTCCAAATCTTCAGAACATCCCAACACCTACAGCAAAAATAGCATTATAAAGCTATTCCAAAATGTACAGAATTAGGATTTTATGCCTCCTCTTTTAGCCTTCTCACTATGGTGCAAGATCAGCAATAACTTCTTCTGGACATTCTGCAGACAAAGTAAGCAGCTCTACAGACAACATCCATCCATTTCTCATCAACCCTTCATGGAAAAGACGGACAGGCAGATGGAATTGGCCACTAGCTGGACCACAACAAACCTGGGGTGTGACAGGAATGAAATTTTTCACCAATCCCACAGCCTGAAAAGAGAGAAGATGACTCGCATTTCCTGCTCAGGTATCCAGTCTAATTATTGGGCAGTTAAGAGCTTAAGAGAGAAGGTCTGCCCAGAAACACACTCGAGTAGTGCCAAAGAGAGAAGTGAAGGGAGGCAAAAAGGGAAAAAAAAGTCATAATGAAGAGCAGGTTGAAAAGTGCTGCTGAAGAACTGAGCCCAAGGGAAACTCTGTTGGTCTGAAGTGGTCTGCAGCAGCCAAGCAGATTGCAGCCCACTTTCGAGGGCACTCTGTTCAGGTCTGAACAGAACCAAGTGCTTCAGATCACCACACTGGAGAATAATTTCTCAGTTGAGCTGCTGCCTCTTTGCCTGGCTGACTAATACATCAGGTGAACAATTAGAGTGGTCTTTCTGTCGTCTTCCCTCGCAATTGAATTATAAACATTGGGACAAATTGCCCACTGTCTAATAGAAGTGGACTTGTACCAGCCTGCATGTTTATGCAAAGCTGAGGAACATTCAACAGTTTTCTTGGCTTTACGGTCCCCCATAGATTTTGCTGCTAACACCAGGTCAAGCTGTAGAAATGAGAAATGCTCACACAGCAAATGCTTCCACAGCGTTGGATTGCAAGAGGCCTTTTCAAAGCGCTGTTTGTGCATTTTAGCCGTGAAACTTCCAGGGATATCAGTAGGAGTCACACAGCTAAATCCCTAAGCAACACTTTTGGAAGATGACTTATATTTAAAGGAGGATTAGAAGAAAATACTTCTTAAGCCATTTTCCATGTAACATTATCAGTCTAAAATTTGGAGAAATACGGAATCATTTGGGGAAAATACATGATTCACTGGGTATCAATTTTTCCATCCAATTAGGTAGGGCAGCTACACTGAGTATTTAACACACACCCTTACTTCTCCCTCCCTTTCCACAGAGTGTATATATTAAACACGAGTTAAGACTTCTGGGTTTTCAACTTTGTTGATTTTACATTCCTTCTGGGATTTAAAGTACTACTTTGTTTAATTATTTTTCCTCTGCTCATCCACAGTATTGAATGACAGTAATAATGAACTCAGAATCATTGTACAAATCCCAGTAGGAACCATTCATAGTTTGCTAATAGGACATTATATTTGCATTACCAAGTTCAGTTCAAAGCACGTTGTGTAAATTAGCTCTGAGGGTTACTACCATGAATCTAAAACCAGAACATCAGGTCAATTAGCACAGCTCCAAAGCACAGTATTTTGGGTGAAAACATAAGGGGTATGATTAAAATTCTAAGAAATCCTCTTCTTGGGCTAAGAGCCTCTCAAAAGACGTCTGGTTTCACTTCTGTGAGAAACCAGAATGCCTCAGCTCACAGCAGTGTAGCCTGATGCCAGTGACCCTCCAATGCCTGATAAGCACTACTGACCTGTTCTAAAGAGGGGGCAAAATTATACGCAGGAGGTGTGGAAATCCTCAGAACCCCAGAGAGATATTTTCTTTCCCATCCAAATTAAAAGAACAGGTGAGTATGAGGAAGACATGGAGGATGTGTGCATTTAACATTGAATATATTGCTTACATAAAAATGCAACTAGTGCACAAAAGATATTCAGTTTCCTCCACAGAGACAAACCCAGCATGCACCAACCCACAGCCAGAGACTAAAAAGTCACAGTTTAATAACGCTGAAAGGAGGCCCACAACAAATTAAGGCAAGAAGTTGCCAGCAACAAATAGTGTAGGACTATTTACTTTTAGGGCAGGCAGTGTACATGTGTACACACATACAACTATGGAAGTAGTTAATGAACTTAATGAGCTTCAGAGACCACATAGCATCTTTGGATAAACTGCTGGAACAGAAGCATGCAGACACAACAGGAAAAGAAGTATCCTAATTAAGTTCTACCTCAGGACTACAATGATGATGGAGCCAGAAGGTGTCACTTACAAAATAAAAGAAAGGGCCAATGGATATTATTCTGGTCAAGTCTATTAATTGGTCTAGACCCTACAGTCAGTTCAGGTCAGTCTCATCGAGCCATCAAGTCAGCACAATACCTCTGCTTGGCCAAAGATGATCTTAAGATTCATTCCTTGGATCATTTTGTGGTTAATCGTCTGAAACTTTAGTGTAACTGCTTTAAAAGACTGCTTATTCTATAAAAGCTAACACATAATACATCACTGTCCTCTGCAGAAACATCCCTGAAATAACAGTTAGGAAATTTCAAAATTATTTTACCTTAAAACAAATTACAGGGTTTCTGATTACACAGTAGAATTTATTCAATGGACAGGCTTCATAGTCAACTCTATAAAAATGGTCATTCCTTACACACAAAGATAGCTAGAGCTGGCACACAGAGGGGTATTTCATCATTAATGTTTATAATTCTTTAATTAATTAGGCAACAGCCTAATGGATCTATAGGGGCTGAAGTAACCAAAGCTTTTCACAAGCCCTGAAAGAAATGACTGTGATGTATAAAGGACCAGGTGGAAAGGTATAAAAGAAAGATACTGGTAAACAAATTCAGATGTTTGGGTCAAGTAACTGCAAAATAATTTTGGGTCCATGTGCATGAACAGCTAAATAGCTGTAACCTCCTGGTGGAAGTGGTGAGAATGAAAGGATTTGCCTATGTGAGAAAACAGCACACAAATACATAACAGATTCCACCCTAGCTGCAATGCAAACTGATGTGTGGAACAGAAAATGGGCTTTTCTGAATTATAAATAGCTGGCAAGGACTTACAAATACTCAGCTGAGTGAAAAATACCTTATATGGAAGACAGGAACACATGAAAGATCAGAAAGCATACGTAAATTGAAATAAGATGACTGTATTTTCAGAACACAAACAAACAAAAGGCATATTTTGGAAAGCAAGCACTATAAGATGCTTACTGTTGCATGACAACTCAGCAACAAAGAGAGATGAGCTGCAGTGGCCAGAAAAGTAAAAGATATTTGGTATAGTAAGTGCTTCTGAAACTAGGTAGGGTAACACAAATCAATTGACTGCTTATTGTACAGCTATTTAGTAGCACAGGAAGGCTTAGATTATCCTTCGGAGTCTTAGATTACAAGCACAAATGAATTTGCAGAGGCAGGGAAGCAATATGTTGCTGCAAGATTCAATAGGATCTACTATGAAGAAAATTCTCTTTAAAGGACTATTCAGCTGAATTTGAATTCTCCAAATTTTTTCAAATCATCTCATTAATTGTTTTCTTTCCTTATTTCAATGACAACTGTTCTTTTCAGTTTGCTATTCTTTTCTATTGGGTTCTTGATGGCTAATGTTTCTTCCATCACTTTTTATAACCATTACAGAGGCAGAGAAACTGTCAAATATTTTGTTCTGAAGAATTTTAAAAAACCCAAGATTTTCTGTCACTCTGCCTTTCTATATCCACACAGAAACATAAATTAGAAGTTTCCCTTTAACATACAGAGACTCACAAATGTATCTGAATTTGTGTCAGACTTCTAGGTGCATCCACACAGGGTCAGGGCAAACAAGAGGCGGAATAAAGCTTATGTCTGCTTTCTCTGTGTTTAACATAACACTGTCAGTCTGCTATCATCTCCCTAATGAGTGGTGTAACTCTTATTCTTAATTATGCATTATTCCAATTTTCAGCATTTTTAAAACCAAATTATCTAAAGAGAAAGGAGATGTCCAAAGGGGAATCATACCCTAAGAAAATGCATTTGAGTAGCAGCAATTAAACACTCACTTTCTAAAAAGTTGTGAGGCAGAATTGCTTAATAATGATTTATTTCAAATGAACCCAGAGAAACTCAGATTTTTAGTAACTTCATTCTCCTTGGTCTTCCCCAGAAGATGCTTAAACAGGGCACAAGACTGCAATCAGCAGCAGGAAGCGAGGATTGCTCCACTAAAGCAAAACAGAGCATGGCAGCACAGGAAAATACAGCTGCCTACCTTGATTCCTGGCATTGCATCTGTGCTCAAAATACATTTTTTGTGGAATGCCCCATGACATTTGGATAGCTACAATTCCTTGAAAAGCATCAACATATTGATGTTTTTATAATTATTTCCCGACAGAATTTTGAACTCTTGTTCTCCCACCCGATCAGATGACGTGTAAGACGTGTTGGCCAGCTGAACTGGTCAAATCAACAACTGGGGGCCAGGTTGTGGTCATTTCACAAAACTCTGACACAACTCCTCCTACCTGAGGTTGTCACCTCTTCCTGCTGGGCTTCTTCACAATTTACTAAGATCCATTCTCTGCAGTTTAAGGAGCTCTCCTCAACTTTTTCTGCAATGCCTTCCTTGAAAAACAGGAATCTCTGGTTCAAGGAGGTTCTGGACCAGCAGCACACTCGAGGCCAGCAGAGAGTGAACAGTGCCACCTCCTGCCCCACTGCCCTGAGCTCGTGAGCTATGCCAGCCCTCTCCTGCAGCGAGCCAGGCATGAAATGACCCACCAGGCTCAGATGGCACAAACAGACCTGCCGAGCTTGCACAGCACAAGGAGGAGCAGGGATGCAGACAAAATGAAGGGGAGTGAAAAGAAGCCCTATGTAACAGCTTTTGTCAACCTGCCATAAAAATCACTGTGTAGTCTAGTAAGAATCACCTTTGATTAACCTTTTATCTTCCACCCTCCTTAGCTAAGGAATTAGCAACAAAGGTGTTAAATGACACTGGATTTGTTCTATTTGATTTGTACTGTCTTAAGACTTCATCTGTTCTGAAAGGTGTTAACATAATCTGCTTTCTACTGGGCAGGGGCAATGCAACACAGACATAACTCATCCCACTTACAACCAAAATAAAACTAATTATCCTGCTTTGCCAATTATTTGAAGAATATTTGTTTTTTTGACCTGAACTGCCCAAGAAACAAGACTCTGCAGTTTGATTATGTACCTACAGTGCCTCTTGTATTTAGAGTGATTTCTAGGAAAACAATGCTACTCTAAAGTACATTTTTGTGATGGATTTTAATTTTCCCTGAGGGAAATTTCATTCTTAGAAACAACACAGTAATGCAAAGGTTCTTTAGACAGAGAAAAAACACACAGGCGCTCTAATAAGTTATAAATCCTTCCAACACGCTTCTGCTGTCTTTTTAAGACTCTTAAATTATCTCTGTTGCTGTGGAGTGGGTAATCATAGCATTCCAGATGTGGATGAAGGAACCAGATGGACAACAGAGAAAATAAAATCCTTCACTGTCCAAAGACGTCTATTTCAGGAAAAAACTTCTTACAAAAAGCACGGAGCAAGCAATGTACTTTAGGTACCCTGATGGGAATTCTAGCTGATGGGAACCACAACTATTTCAGATCAAGCAGCTTCAGACCAAAGTGACAGCTTGTACAGCTGGACTGTATTTAAGCGCAAATCTCAGCCTCTTTGTTTCTGCAACTGCAGAAACAAAAGGAGAATTCCCATTTTTTCCTAAAACAGTGAGCCAATTAGATGTCCTCTGGGCTGGCCAGGATAGTTAATAGAAGACTCCTTTGGGAATTACCTTCTGGCAAAAAGAGACCAGGTCTCAGGCTACTTGGGCCTCTGCCCAGGATCAGACATTCTGTACCCAGCAGCCTCCAGATGACAGCTGCATGCAACCTCCTCCATGAGGGAGCCCTGTGATGTCCCCTCAGGGGTCTGATAATGTTCAGCATCTTTGTCAGCGACACCAATGGTGGGATCGAGTGCTCCCTCACCAAGTTTGCTGAAGACACCAAGCCGTGAGGTGCAGGCAATGTGCTAGAGGGAAGGGATGGCATCCAGAGGGACCGGAACAGGCGAAGAAGTGAGCCCATGCGAACCTCACGGAGTTCAACAGAGCAAAGTGCAAGGTCCCACACCTGGGCTGGAGCAATCCCAGGCACACCTCCAGGCTGGGCAGAGAAGGGATTGAGAGCAGCCCTGTGGACAGACTTTGGGGTGACAGCTGACAAACAGCCCAACATGAGCTGGCAACGTGCACTGGCAGCCCAGAAAACCAGGGAAATCCTGGGCTGCATCCAAAGGAGCACAGCCAGCAGCTCAAGGAAGGTGATTCCGCCCCTCTACTCTGCACTTGTGAGACCCCATCCAGAGTACTGCTTCCAGCTCTTGTGCCCCCAACATAAGAACGGCATGGAACTGTTGGAGCAAGTCCAGAGGGGGCCACAATGCTGATAAGATGGCCAGAGCACCTCCCTTATGAACACAGGCTGAGAGAGTTGTGTCTGTTCCGCCTGGAGAAGAGAAGGCTGTACAGAGACTTCATTGCAATCTTCCAGTATCCAAAGGGGGATACAGTGAAGCTGGAGAGCAGCTCTTTGTCAGGAATGCCGTGAGAGAACAAGGGGGAATAGGAACAAACTGAAAGAGGGTAGGTTTGGATTAGATATCAGGAAGAAATTCTTAGCTGTGAGAGTGGTGAGACACTGGAACAGGCTGCCCAAAGAGGTTATGGGTGCCCCAACTCTGACAGCGTTCAAGGCCAGGTTGGGTAAGGCCTTGAGAAATCTGGGTCTAGTGGGAGCTGTCCCTGCTCACAGCAGGGGAGGTTGGGATTGTATGATCTTTAAAGTCCCTTCCAACCCTTAACATTCTATAGTACTATAAACCACTCATCATCTTGCCTTTAAATGAGTACCATTTGCTGCTGGATCCCAAAAACTAAGTGATGCTCTTCACAGGGAGAGGACCTGTTTCACCATTTCATAGTTACACCAACAGAGACCCAGAAAGACATGGGTACTGTGTCAGCTGAGAGCACACGGACGAGAGACAGGAGCTGAATCCAAGTGTCGAACTGCTGAGTCTATTGCTCCAAACCACACACTGCTTCAACAGACCCACAAACCAAGACTATTAAACACAACCAAAGTTAAGTCTATTTCTGGTGTTTCATTTCTAAAAGCATTACCGAGGTGAAAGCAAGTCCCATCCTCAGCTGTGAAACAGGATACGCTGCATATTGCCAGTGCATGTTTCACCTCAAGTGATGGGCTGGATCACTGTGTCACCTGAAGGACCAGAGTGATTCAGAAGTTCACTGGGGATACCCTTGATACCAGAAACAGCAACTGTTCAGGGGAGATTGCTTTCCAGCCTCCAGCACAGAGATGCACCAGCCCTCACCTCAAAGGACAGCTGGAACATGCCAACAGTTCATGGAGTGCAAGGCACCCTAGGTGACAGATTTTATGACTGATTGTGATTGACAATGCCTATCAAGGGGGCCCTCAAACTCTCCTCAAAGGGAGAGTATAACTTGCAAAAGTCAAAGCAAAAAGTTAATCAGCTGGTACATACCACAGAAACAAACTCTAACTCCTTTCATCCTCTCAGCAGGGTTCTGCTTTTGACCTGCTTTTTTCCTCATTTTTCTTTCTGCTTCCTTTCACCCTTCTTCAAAAAGACTATCAGCAAAGGTATTTCATCTGTCTGCAGTCACAGCTTTAGTATCTGCACCAGCTGTCTCTGTTGCTATAGTGTCAGCATGCAGCTTAACCCCAAAACCACACGCAGAACGTTTGCAGCTCAGGTGGCCTGGGGGGGAAAACAGCTTTAGGGAAAGCGGACATGTGGAGGTGTATGATAAGCACAGGAACTGCTGCAGAGAGAGGGGTTAGAGGGTACCACAGGACTTCATTCTGAATCCAAGAGATTCAAAGAATGGGAAGAGAAGGGGGAAGACAGTAAAACAGAAATGGGAAGATCCAGTGTCACAAAACAATTTCCCTCTGTTCTGCACGGACATTTAGGTCTCTGCATCTTTGAAAGACTGGTTGATAAAAGTGATGTCAGCAAAATTCCATTTTAGCTGCGTTACTTAATATGCTCAGCGCTGCCATCCCCTCACAGACTTAAATGGCCAACACACACACACAGATTGACCTCAGTGTGAACAGCTGTCTCCAGTGCTGCATCAGCACAGCCCATCACGGGCAAGTTTCTTGCCTCAGGGCATAACAGGGAACACCCAACCCAAGCACAAGTCAAATGGTATTGCAATTCAAGGCTCTTGATTAGCTTTCTTCCTACGGCTATCATTTTTTCACATTTCCCTTTATAATATTGATAAAAATTCTTCTGCCTACAAGAACAATGCTTTCAGATTTTCTAGCAAAAATACAAAAAAATATTAAGAGATCCCTCAAAAAGCCCCTTGAAAATTTATTTCTGTTCTGAGCAGCTTCAGTTAAGTTGAAATATTTATAAGTGAAACAAAAGGATGAAAAGAAAACCAGAAAGTCCTCAAGAATCAATGCAACACAAAACACAAGGAGAAGGAAGAACCCACATTAGCAGACATCTTCACAACTGACATCTTAAAACTACCAAAATCTTTCAAAAAACTCTCAAACCAAGCTTGACATAGAAGCTTCAAGTATTTCTGTGTTATCTAGGTTGCCTATTCCTCATAAGAGACAGAAAGTGCCCTCTTGCCAGAGACAACATGTGAACACCTGGAGAAATTAAAATTTTTTTTAAAAAAACCAACCAAAGCTTATCCCTTTACTCACCCTGATGTTCATTTTTAGTAAGTTAAGTTGCTAATTCTCTCATTGGCGGCTTTGTATCCTTTATCCTGGTCATCTCCTGAGATCAGCACCTCTAAATAGTTTCAGCTCTTGGGGAACAAAACTACAATTCTGAGACCGTCCTTTAATTGCTCTTCCTAAGCAATTAAACATTTTATGTAATAATAATGGATTTTGAGTTCAACCTCCCATAGCATTCAGTGATGTTACTACAGCTCTGCTTCAAAACAGCCCCAAATCATCAGCATACTGCATAAAAAAATAATGAAGAAAAAAAATATTGAAGACAGCATCATTTTAAATTGTGATCAGGAACAAGGAGCAAAACTCTGAATTTATAAAGAAACAAACAATTTTCATTCCAGAATTTAGAAGGATTGTCGTATCTTTTCCACAAAGACTGTATCAGATTTGACATAGAGAATGACAGAACAAATTACTGATGGGGTGCATTGCAGATTGAATCAAACAGTTCAAATAGACAGTGCTCACAGTACTGCCACTGGAAAAAAAGAAGTGAAAATCTCTTTTCCTCAATCACAGCTCCTTTGTCCACCTGCATAAAACTCCCAGACAGAGTCTGGAAGCCTACTGCTTCAAGTCCTGATGAGCATTCATGGTTCACAGTAGGTAACTGGCACAAGAAGATGTAACAAGGACAGAGCAAGGGGTCATGGGGCTGAACTCCTCCTAATGACAGCCTGTGTGGAAGGGGAAGTCAAACACAAAATGTGGTTCTTCTGGGGCTCAACTGGGATACACAGAATTGCCTCAAGTAAGATAGCAAGATGTTTTTTGTGCAATACCCTTCATGCTACTCTAACAGAAGTAGTCACAGATGGATTTATGTTTATAATAACTTTAGAAACTAGGAAGTCATCATTTTCTTTACTGAATAACTCATTTCTGATGATACTTTAAAATGTATGAGTCTCAATAGAATTAAAAGTTTTTTGAAAAAACAGTACTATTTTATTAATATTCCCTTTACTTCTTCAAGATTTGTTTTAAATTAAACAATAAAACACAAAACATGGAGATAAAATTGTGCTAGTGTAGTTCAAATATAAATTATTTTTTCATTTAAATGTTTTAGAAGTATCCAGAAAAAGCACAAAACAAAAAATTTCAGGTCAAGTGAGGATAACTTTATCCTTCTTGCTGATAAACAAGCCTTTGCACATATTGCCTCAGAATGTGTTTTATCTTGTTAGCACAAACAGCTTTGATATGAGAATTAAGGACAAAAATCATTGCTTGCTAATCTCTTGATTGTTTTCAACTGAGATAAACTAAAAACTGTGACGGGCATTTTCAAAACAGTACATTTCCTCGTAGAAAACATATCAATTTCAAATCTCAAAATGTTCCTAAAGTTGCACTGACGCAAGGAGTATTTGATAAAGCTTGTTAGAGACCACATTTTGAAGGAAAAAATTGTTTCTGAGTACAGTCGCATGCGCAAATAATGTCACGGTAATGATTCAAAAGCAAGTCTACTTCAAACAACCCAAATAATTCTTCAAGAAAATAATAAGTTTATCAATCAGATTTTCTCTTCCTAATCAAGTAATTCACTGTTCTCAATGCCATTAACAGATCAATTTAGTTCAGCAGCAGAGCTACATAAATCTGAATTAAATATTTTTGTGAGTTCAAATCACCTTGAATGGACTTTTTCTACTCCAGATGTGGAACATGGCAAAGAACTTTAAAAAAAAAGAAACCTCACTGATGCTGAGAAAGCACGTGAAGGATTTCAGGTTTTAAGGAAAAGACAGCTCCCTCTGTATAGTCCAAGAGCCATAAGCCTGGTGCAAGTGCAGGGCTAACCACCTATTTTCTGACACCACATGCAATGTTGACCTCCTGCGAACTCAAGGCTTCTGGCTGGAGATGGGGGGTCAGGAAATGGGAATTGCATCTTTGTACCAGACTGCCAAGGACAACAAGTCAGAGTGGAGCCCAGCATCCATGTCTCGCTGGGATGAACCCGTTCAGCAGCCTGCAGGCTGAGGTGAGCTGGTTGCTCCTGGTGACCGCAGGCACACAAACTGCTCTGAGCACCATCGGAGCTGCTGTGCTCAATCCTTCATCGGGGGAGTCACCATGGCACATTCACATCCAGGGCACAGGACAAAGAAAAGGAGAGGCCTGACTTGTGTGCCACTGGAAGGCAAAGAATGTGAATGAAATGTGAGCATACCTGCTACACCTGGTAAGGAACTGTTTGACTTTGCACAAGCTTTTATAGCATGATTTGCCCCTGCACTCTTGGACAATAGCCACCATCTAAAGAGATGGATCTCTCTGGATTTATTTTGCCCCTTTTTCCCCCATCTGCCAACTTTTTCCGGAAGTTCACTGTACTGTCGGACCACCTCACATCCAACAACATCACACAGGGTCAGACCATAACAATGCAGACAAGTGGTGCAACACCAGGAGGCAGAGAACAGCTGAAATTGCTCTAGGGAGAACTTTCTGGAGAAATATAATCTGATCAGTGAAACCATAGAAAGCAAAGCAGAAAGTATCCTGGCAGAAAGAGAACCAGCCTGGCTCTGAGAGGAGGCCAAGCAGCACAAACTGACCACCTGATGGAGCAGAAAGAAGCCCAAAGAGAGGAATAACAAGAGCTTTATTTTTGCAGTCACGGTGGTGGCTGTGGCCAGCACAGTGCCTCAAATCACAAGCACAGCATTGTGTACCACTCTTCTCCAGTCACACCATACGGAGATGAGATGGGCTTGCTTTAATGCTGCCCTTTGATACCGGTGCAAAAATCCAACACTTTCATGAAGAGAAAAATGGTTCCTGACAGAATAAACGATCGAATAAACCAAGACAGGCAGCATATAGATGAAGTAATTTTATTGCAGAATATTGCCTGCCTGGAAAACTGTGCAACTAGAATTTTTAATTATAAATGCAATGTCAGCATAAAAATAATAAAAATCAGAATTTCCAGTTCACTGCTTTAGAGCCCTCAGAACCCCTAGCCCTAGTCAACATAGAAAGTGCGAGCTCTTTCTTGCTGTGTTACAGGAAATCAATGAATGCAGTTTTGAACACGTTACTGTAAACTGAGAACCTAAGCAGAAAGTAAAACTAAACCAAAAAAATGGCCAAATAAGGAACCACACCAATGGTAGCCCGCAACAACTTTGGGCTAAGCAAAAAACTTCTTCCTGCAACTGAAATTAAATAATCTCTTTCCTTTATTGGTAGTTATCTTCTTAAAAAAGAATTGTCTCAGTTTATTATATGGAGTAAGGATGCTGGGGAAGCTTTTACCTACACTCTATACTTCTCAGTTATTCACTTCTGAATCCTAATATTGGCTGGAGGTGACCCAATTAGTATAAAATTCAAATTTATTTCTTTGTAATTATACAAGCTATAAAAGCCATTGCTTTCAGGCACATTTTTACACATGCACAAGTGAAGTGCCATCACTGCATCTTCCTTACAGGTTTTTTTTTCCTTAGCTATGGTTGTGGTATTGCTGGATAAGCTACAAAAGCTGAATTTTCACTAAATTGTGCAACAATTCTCATTTCCTCTGGAAAAGAGCACTAAAGTTTCAGTCCAGCTATAACAATTATTATGCAAATTCCTCAACTCTGCATGGTTACCCAGCCCTAGAACTCATTACAGATTCATTAGAAACACAGTTGCTCCATCTTCTCTTTAGATACTTTGAAATTTAATCATTACCATGAACTGGGGGATAATGCTGCAACATGAACATTATATTCATCACAAAGCTTTTGTGCTGGTGCACAGGATTCTTTCATGCTTAATTTGTTATTAATCATAGTTTAGATTATAGTCACTGTTGTGGGCAGCTTATAAAAAAACCAAAAAATTCCTTATTTGACAAAAACAGCCTGCATCATCTTCCAACTAATTCCCACTCTGCTCACAGATTTTACCAAAGATATTAAGAGAGACAAGCAGAAGTTAACTGTTCTTCACAGAGACTGGAGTGTCAGACTATTTTTTAGTGGGACATGGAAAAGTTCAGAAGTGAGTAATGCAACTGGGGGTTTGGACGAGAGGGCAGACAACTTGAAAGGGCCCAAGAGCAGCAGCTGTAGCAGTTGCTTCTCTCAGGGGCACAGATGTTGAAGGGAGGGAAGCAACCAGGACACAGGACTGATAGGATGAAATGCAATACTGGAATATTGTGCCTTGATTCAAAGGGGCGAGAAATATGTACTAGTCTGAACAAAAAAGAAGTACCTCCAAGATACTTAAGCACAAAAGTAAACTGCAACGGCATCTAAAAGGTATAAAAAGTTGTCATTTGGGTGTTCTTATGCTGTTTACACCTGGAGAAGTTCCAGATTTCATTATTTTTTAGGTTATTACTGACTATTAGATTATTGCACACGGCAATAGTTAAATCTCAAAGGTAAATACAGAGTGGGTGATACAAAGAAATGTTCACAGTAAAACTGGTGACTTGAGAGAGTCTGTAAAAATGAAGGGGACTTTAACTAGGCAGAATTGGCAGTGATGAAGAAAAAATATGAACAACTGATTACTGCTGTGGACATGAATTCTGCTGAACTAATCAGTGCAATCAAATGCTTATAAACTTCACACTGGAGCTGCATACAGCAATTTCCCAGTTTCCCAGCACAGGAGCAGGGAATTTTCCCCTTAAAAGTAAGGGAAACATGAAAAAGATGAAAAAAAAAACCAAAAAACCCCCACATTACAGTTCTGTTCACTGTCACCCAGACAGGCAAATACAATGATGGATTTCACCTACTACACAGTTGATATCCCCACAACAGCTTCATCTGTTATTGCCCCTTTTTTTGTTCCAGATAAATGTAGATGATATCACAAAAGGTACCAAAAACCATTATCACAAGAAACTGAAGAAGAATAAAGCCATGAATGCATGTTCACCGCAGAACACTGAGAGAAACCCAAGCTTGGGGTTTATGTAATGTACTTCTGCAAAACTTCACAGCAAGGCTGTTTTTCAGGGAATACAAATATGCTGAAGACTGGGGGAAAAGGGAGGAAAGCGGGATAATTCATTCAGTGCTTTTTGGGAGAAAGAAGTGGTCGGTCCTTGCTCACTGAAGGATAACTTAAAACACATCCACACTAAGCTGCGCAATGAGGGGGGGTGAATGCAAAAAAAAAAAACCCTCTACCACTCCTAAGAGTTACAGAATTCAGGCTGAAAATAAAGTACTCAAGAAGAAAGCCAAGATATACATACACATGAATAGACAGTAGTTTTTTTCTTTAGCAGCAAAATGAGAGAGGCCTGCAAAGATTGCTTGATACGTGATCAATACATTCATATCCATACATGCTGCAGCAAGAGGCATCTCAAAAATAGTTCCCTCAGTAGGTCAGCAAAGCATGTTTTTGTATTAACAATTCCATTCTAATCTTCTCCTCCTCTAATTTCCCCTAAGAGATTCAATAAAACGCCTTCATCGGAAATACGCCATCCAGAACAACGACTAAAAAGGGTACAGTAAAAACCAACTAACATTGCAGTGCAGAGGCTGATCTGACCATTAAATGTACAGCATGAGAAGATAATTGACACATCCATTTTGAAGTGATAGCAAAGCAGTCACCAGCATATTAGAAGCCACTTGATTGCCTGCCTACTATAAGAGTTAAAGACCTATCAGATGTGAAACAAACATTTCATTGAGCTCTCCCTGACATTCTCTTCAGAAGTGATTGATCTGAACACAGTTCCCTAAGCTACATACTGAGTAGTTAAAACTAGTGGCACAAGCCTTCAAGTTATAGTTAGAGGGTAAAAACACGGTGGAAAAAAAAATCAAGTGTGAATTCCTCTTCCATAAACACTGAAGTCTAATGTTAGATTTTGACAGGAAGCTTGATCTGTTTAGAAACAGACTCCTGCAGATCATGACAGCTAATTTATAAGATATCACTTAGCAAGTCCTGATTTTTAATTTCTTACAGAATTAACCGGCTGCAGTTGGTCATTAGTCTTCTGAAGTTGCCATTCTTCACTTATAATGCTACTGATATTCCCATGACACCACTCTTCACTCTCACAGACTGGAATTCACCAAGGGACTAAGCAGCAGGGACCAGCAAACTGGTCAACAGGCCAACAGAACCGTAAGATCCAATTTGCCACAAATCTCATTTAAGTTCTCAAAAATAAAAGAATTCTACATTTTGCCTCTTCTGGAACACTACAAAATAATTATGTGACAATTAGAATGGTACAATAACAAAGAGAAAGGAAAAATAAAATTAGATGCTGATTTCTAACACAATGCTAACAACCCTTTAGACTTGGAAAATTTCTGAAATATCAATTCTCATTGCCCCAAAAAGTGATGTTGTAACTATTCTGGTAATTTGCTGGCTGTCTCAACCACTCTGAGTTCACTAACCTTCACGTTCCACCATCAGCAAAAGCCTCAAGAGTTCAGTATCCCTGCTCTGGCAAGAATACAATGCTCAACATCTGTCTCAGGTATCAGTGTAGTTAAAATATTTCATTGCTCATTAGGGAGGAAGATGAGATCAACCAGGAAATACTATTATGTATCCTCTTTGTTGGAGACAAAGAGGACTGGCAGTAAACCTAGGCTCTCTTCCCTGGAAGTCTGGATATTCTTCAACAAAGTGCAATCTGTCAGTCTTTATCCCTCCAGGTGATAAGAGAAATTAAATACTGCCTATCCTTTGTCCTGTCTTCAGGAGAGGGCAACAGTCCAGGAACTCAAAAGGAAAGAAGCATTTCCCTGAAGGTCTGAGCAAAATACGTAAGCTCTGTAGAAACACAAGACTGAGGACTCATCTCTCTCCTTAGCCTTTCTGATTCCTAGCTCTAAGCAGCTGCTGCAGATCCCACCCAAGGCACTAATTCTCACAAAGCACTGCACAGGGTGCCCATACGCATGACAGTGTGTTACACCATGCACTGCAAGGTTTGGCGTCTAGAAGCCAGAGATCTGCCTTGCAGCATCCAATTCTTTCAGTGCAAGACCTCCATAACTTACTAAGAACCAGTAGGAAAAGTCACATTAGGCTGTCTGTGAGAGACACTAAGAAAGCATTTGCCTGGCACACAGAAAGGGCAAAGTCAGACTAAATAATGTAACAGTCTCTCCTGGTCTCATCCCTGTGTAAAAGTAGCTTTGTCTCTGAGGGGCAGGGAGACTAATTAATTTGAACTTTAAAAACCCCTTCAGAAACTTGGAAGAATGATGCTACTCTGCTTGCAAAGTATTCATTCTTCTTCAGTAAATTTCATTCAGACTCCTTTTCCCTTAGCATGTATCAGTGCATCCCCCAGTAAGACACACTGAATAAAGCATGGAAGTAGAAGATGCTTTCCAGTTCAAGGCTGATGTTTGCATTCGTTGCTTCAGCACATTGTTTTTGTATTCTGTATGTGTAAGGCTGACTGGAAAATTAAGGAATAAATTAAAAAATTAGACTGTAATGAGGCAAGTGGGTTTTGCCCTTTCTTCCTCTCTGCTGTCCTCAGCATGCCAAAAGGTTGGGAACAATACATGTCTACTCATCTGTGATGACCTACAAGAAAAAGGAGAACTAGGTACAGCCGGGAGGCTTAACTTCCTTTCATATTATCAGGATATCAGGCTTGCTCTAAATTACAGTAAAATAAAACAACGGAGCATAACGCCGTGCCTCCTGCACAAAACCAGGGTTTGTCTCCGCCTAGGTACTTGAGGGAGAGGCCCAGACACTGAATAAAACCATCCCAGACATGAGGATACTAACCCAGACACCGGGAACAAACGATCCCAAAGTAGTGCTAACAAGAACCACAGCTTGCCACTTCAGGGACAGTCAGACACTCTCCACCAACACTTGCTGAAGTGAAAAGTACAATGAAAAATTTCCTGAAAGAACCACAAACCTTGCACAGGAATGCAGGGACCAAAGATACAAAAGTAGGGAGTAAGCTAAACTGCCAGTTTGTTCTCTGGAACAGTATGGCAATGTAAACACAGCCTGACCTTAAATCAGTCTTAATCTGAACTTCTAGTTTTTAGCTGATCTTCAAAAGACATGGTTCTCTTTGCACAGCAATCATCAAAACATGTCCATCCACACCCAAATCATGCTGTATGTCAGAACATAAACTATATGCTCTGAGAGTACAACACAGAAACATTATTTAAACAGTTATAACCTACCAGAGTTGTACCTTCATATTACCTTTGTGTTAGTTTTATTAAAAAATAGTAAGCTATGTTTCTATAGTGATGTTTACACCAAGCTCAGCGTGAATGATAGTGAGTTATTCTTAAAAGGCACACAAAGAACACTGAAAAATGGTATCAATTCACTAAACAAATTATTTGTAATGACTTATGTACATATGAAGGAAGTTAAGTTTATCCAAATTCGCATTTCAAATTGATAAAAAGGAAATATTCCCTCAAATTAGGGAATGGACACAATCAGTTCTGGGTCCCAAATTACTCCAAGATCATAATTGTGGCAGATGTATTTGTTGAAACATGGCTTTTATTTGAAGACTGGAAGAGGAGAAACAGGTTTCTCAATAATTTAACTCAGTCAGTTCCTCAGTGCTCAATAAATCAGTCACTAAACTGAATCAGTCAAATAAACTGAAACAGAAAATGACCTCACAGCTCCTGCGGCAGAGAGAAGAATGACACTGGGATACCAAAATCTTAGTTTTGAACAAACTGGAATCCTCATTGCTTGGAGTCCCAGCCTCCCTTCCAATCAGTGGCTGCAATTCTCTGTTAAAATTTTAACTGTACATAGCTCCATTCCCTGCACAAGCAGCTAAAGGTGGAAAACATATTTAACACACCATAGCAAGCTTAGTTCTGTGTTTTTTCATAATAATATCAAGCCCAGTTTCAGACCATGCATTTTCCCCTTTGGTTCTAAACCCACCCCAGCATATTTGCTGGGGACTTGCAGCTGGACACTGGGATCTGCAGATGGATGTGGTGCATGGGGCACTGGCCCCGAGCACACCACCAGGACACGCTGCACTTCCCTGGCCTCTTCTCCCTGCCCCCACCACTCTTCAGTCTTGTACCTTCTGCTACACAGAGGATATGAATCATTGCTGAAATTCCCTCAATGCACCTTGAAATAATGAGGGTTTACTGCAGGAGCACTCTTCCTTTATCCTTGACATCCTCATTCCAGGCCCCTACCTTTCCCAGTGTGAGGATTTATTTATTTGAATCACAGGCAAATAAAGCACATCTACAGAGTGCCAGTTCTTCTAGCAGCTCCCCAGGGACACACACACTGCCAATATATTCAATTTGGTGTTAATAAACCATAATGAGTCAGCAGAAATCACTCCTATCGCAGCCATATTCCCCTGAGGATGCCAGCAGATGTTCAAAGGAGAGATCAGCAGCAGGGCACTGCCAATTGCCTCCGTGTTATTTTAACCCCACTTGTCTGTTCTGCTTTTAATTGCCTGTGTTATAAAGAGGGGATAAAAGAAACAAATATTTTTGATGAATATAGTTCGCTCCTGCAGAGATAAAAATCTAGAAAATTCCATTCACACTTGCATGGAAAGACACACATAATATTGCTTTATCACCTGGAATGATACAAAGCCATTGTCATCTGAATCAATTGGTCTCCTGTTTGCCACACGATACAGCACAAAAAAGCTTTAGGGGTTTTGTCCACATTTGTAAATGCACATGGTTTAGTGATGGACATAGCAGTGCTAAGTCAGTGGCTGAATCCTAAAGCTCTTTCCTAACTTAAACAGTTTCGTGACTTCCTGCAGCAGAAAGCTGAAAGTCCCTCATGGCAGAACTCTTGCATAAGCACGTACAGAATTTTACATTCAGCTCCAGACACCTCATTACCAGAAAGATAACACATTAGACAGAGTTATTAGAGAAGCAACAAAAATTATAAGTGAAGATTGAAGAGGGTTACTACATTGAAACATTTAAAGTTAACTGCATAAAGGTTGGCTAAGGAACAACTTTCTGGGGGGACACAGTTACAACCTGTAAATATTTGAAGGAAGGATATGAAGGATATGTATGCCAATAAGGAAAATTAATTACTTAGGATGGAAAAACCAGATACAATTATGAATAAAAAGATGAAATTAAGAAACATCAGACTCTCAAGAAAAAAAAGTGTAATAGAAGGCAGCTTTGAGAAGCCTATTGCTTGGATGACTTAATAGGTCTTTTATATCTCTACCTCCTGTAACTCCATGATAATAATGACGGAGCAAAAGAAAGGACTCAAAGTATGAAATCCAATTAATTCTTTGCCAGTAGGCAAACCATCTTTATCAGATATGTTGGCTTAGCAATAAGCTTAAGCTTGGCATGATAGATCCTACCTGTCAGTTATTCAGATGTAGCTTTTTGTAAAGTCTTCAGGGAAGACAAGAGTATTTTTATACTTTCATTAAAACACAGACTACATCCATCAAAGGAGGAAGTTATATTAAAAAGATCTCTGGCATTTTCAAACTAATCTGTGCATCTGACCGGTGCCATATTTAGCATTATCTAATCTGTTTTGTGCATCTAACAGACTGCAAACCCTTTGGGGCAGAAATCCCATCCTCCTCTTTCCTTTTATCACACAGCGTCGAGTGTTGACAGCGCTCAACAAAAAGCCAGTTCCAAGGGAGAGAAGCAGTCAGTGTTAGCACACACTGTGTAGTAGTATTTTCAAGGGATGAACCCTTACATTAGTAACAAGAGTCTTCATGTAGAAGAATAACTCCTGCTTCTCTCTGGAAAAAGAACTTTACAAACACAGAAAATGCCTCAGAACACTTAAAGAATTAGATCATTTGGACAAGTACAGAAAATGGCAGGAAGAAGTGACACAAAAGACGACACAAGTTATAGAGAAATGGAAGAAAATAAATTAAATACTGAGACTAAAATTTAGTCTAAAGTTTAGACTAAAATAAGGAGCGTTTTAAAAACATATACAATTTGTATGTGTGATACCATCTTTAAAAGCACAGTCAGGCATCACTTCTCAAATAATAATTCATCACTAGGGGTATATTTAAAAGAACCCATATCAGTGTACTTCTCTGTTTCCATGCAAATGTTTCATCCACAGCTCACACTATTTATTGACACTATTTTGGCTCACGCAAAACTCTTGTAGAAGCCCATGTGAGGAGCCAACAAGTCTGCTTACCATTTTAGTATCTGCCAAAGTTAATTTTTGAAAGAGCATATAGGGACATACATGGTTATATAATGACGTGCTGCCCTTTAAGGTGATCTGAATTAAAACATAACAAGCCACAGACTGTTTATAAGATCAGTGGGAGTAAGTTATTGCTGGCAGCCTACATGGCACACCTGGACACTCCTCTGACAAACTCCTCCTTTTAATATCTAATGTTTCACACACATATTAAGATATTGCAAACTCATGGTTATAAAATCCAGCTTGGAATCACGTACCCCTAACAACTCGACTTCCACCATCCTGAATGTTTGCTTTTATGCAGAGATGCTGCCTGTGTTGCTCTTAGATAAACTTTCTTCTAAGAAGTAATGCCAGCATCAAATGAAATACTGATATCCAAGGATGAGACAGGTTTTAGAGACGCTTGTTTTTCAAATGCTCTCAGTTAAGCGTATGAAGCAGCTGTTGTGTAGTGCTCCCTGCACACAAAACAGATATTCAGGAAAGTAATTTACATTAAATAGTACAGTGAGGGAGATGAACACTCCTACCTCATTTGCCACAGCCTGTGTGCATTTACGGAGTTGCTAGCTTCAGAAACAGTTGAAATGCGGCTTCTCTTTCCAAGGATAAATTAGCAAGAAGAATTTAAAATATATATTCAGAAAACTCACTTCTCTGGCTCAGTTTTGCAATCTTTAATAATCAATTCGAATGAATCCCATGTTTTGATTAATAACTTAGGACCTTTTCTGTTCATAGAAATTTACTTTTCCTGTCAATTTTTCATGTAGCATGAGAAGTACACTTACAAAAAAAATTGCAAGACTTTAAAAAGATGCAAAAATACTATTTTACTCACTTTTCATTAAACAATTAATGATCCAATTATTTTTAAAAGATTGTCCAGAAAGGTGTAGTCATTGTGCCATTAAACAGCCTAAATTCCAGTCAAAGTCAATAGGACTTGAGCACTTGGGTTAACTTACTCCACTGCAAAGCCAAGTGAAAGGAGACTCCCAAGACACACGACTGTACCCCAAGTTAGCCTGCTTCCAGCATCACCCCCTCACCTGTCAAGCAGCAATTGCAGGCAGATACAGTTTTTGCAACTTCTAAAACTTAGGGGCAAAACCAACCACAATGACAAATTTTGTAAGAGTGGTGAGAAATAAGTTCTAAATAAAGAAGGAGACTTTTTATCATCTCAAGTAATTATGTGTTTGTCCACACCACTTTTAGCACACTGCTACTACAGTGACAAGTAAGGGCATAGCTCAACAAATCTCAAACAGATCCAAAATTGGGATTACATTGGAAAGCCTATCTTTGCAAGAGTCCCAACATTTTTTTATTTCTTTCTTTAGAAATCAATTAAATATCCAAAGAGGATCATCAGTGTCTGAATAAGTTCATTATCAAGGGAAAGAAGGGACAAAAAGCCTGAAGAGAGGGGAGTGAAGGAAAAGAGAAGTTATAGCAACTGTGCAAGGTCTTATATACCGGCATCAATATACAACTGAAAAGCTATTCCTAAGAAGGTCCATATTATTCTGCTGCTTTCAACTCCTGACTTTTTAGAATTAAACAAGGAAATTGAACATTGCTCAAGGCTCTCTGGTTTGGAGCTCAATGGACAGCCCTGCGCCCGCCACACCAGGAGAGCCTGAAAACCAACATGCAACAGCTGCATTCAACATGAACCTGCGGCAGAGGGATGTGGTGGCCAGCAGTATGGAAAAAAGAGATGTTATCTCTTCTGCTGTCAGTATGTACATGTTCCTGCAAAAACTAGAACACAATTCGTGGACAAAAAGAAACCCCAAAAAGCCCCACAGAGTGCCTATAAAAGTCCCACTAACACTACTGTTTTGACAGCTCTAGAGATCCTCTGCTCACCATTTAGCTCTTCCAAGTTCTGAGCTCTTACATCACCTTCATTGTGAAAGCCCACTTAAAATTTCAGTGGTAATGACTTTGATAAAACTTTACACAAAACTATCTGCTTGGACAGACGATGAAAGAGTGTTGTCTTCCCATCAGCCTCCCTGTGAAATTTGCTTCGCACCATGGTCCTGAGGAATCACCCCAGCTGAAATGGGGACTCTAACACAGTAGCCTCCTTGCCAAGGGTTTTCATAGGAGACTACCAACCTCTTCTTGTACCACTCTCTAACATTTCCACCCCATTCTTACCCCTCATTTCACCCTGACTCTAGAAGCTCCCATAACCTCCATACAAATCTACGGCTAAGTGTTTCAGGGAGTCATACTGTAACCGAGGGCTGATTTTTTTCCTAAACTGATCTTCACCAATTGTTTTCAGTTGTGCTCAAAGCACAACCCTCAAAATTGAGATACAAAAGTAGAAACCCTGGTTTCTATGACCCTGGTAGAAACCTTGCTCACTGTCAGAGGTCCATAAGCACACCTACAGAAATCCCCACTGAAGTGTCTGTTTACCTTGGGGAAGGCAAAGTGGAAACAGCCAAAACTGTAAAATTAGATTCTGAAAAAACACCTGACCCAAAACAGTTTTACGTGGTATTTGCTGCACTAATAATTGCACTTTGAACAGACAAAACTACTTACACATACACAGGCAGGCATGAGGATGTATTATGAAGATTCCATAACAATGTAAGCTTCCCAGTCACCTTATCACACAATAACACAAAATTTCCTTCATACTCTTACCCTTGTCCAGTCTCACCATAGGCTGGAGACACTGGGGCGAAGCAGGGCAGGCATTTTGGACATGCTAGATTAACTGTGTGCATGCATGCACAAATGAGCTCACTTAGAGAGGCTTTTTAAGGCAAATCGCCTAAATTAATTTCTTTCCACCTAACTTTTCTAGATGGAAGACAAAGATATGTCCCAGCATACACAAACCAGATAAACTGTACTGAGCAAAACAGAGCTGTACTCAAAACTCAACAGGAAAAACACTTTAGGAGAAATTCTTTCATTAAGAACTTAAGTCATGATATGTCACACAAACCTACAGGAAGAGAAATGGCTGACTGCAAGGCTTTGGGATCTAGAGCACACAGGCTCTAGATCCTGTCCACCATTTCAAAATTCTCTTACACAATAAGATAGCTGGGTGATGATGACCTAAGTTCAGTGAATTATTCTCATTCATTCCTTGGTTGTCATTTTAATTGTGCATGAAAGGATTTCAGAAACCTGTGTTTATTAAAACTGCCCACATTTAATTTTATACCAGGTGTTCTTCTCCAAAGAAAAACAAGGGAAGTCCAGAGAGCAATGTAATCCAACTGCAAGTCCAACAGCAGGTTTCCCCATCTTCCATACTATAGAACTAGTAAAGCAAACTCATAAAAAAATAAAAGGAAAAAGAACATTTCAGTATGGGTCATTATAAAATTCACATTTTTCTCTTACTTCTAAAAAAAATGGTTCAACATTAGCATTGAAAGGAAAAAGGCTGCATACCTCAACATAACAAATCATTTTCTGAAACAATAATCCGCCTGTACCATTTGTATTGATTCTCACAGATAATAATATCTTTCCCCAGAACATATTTCACATTGTCTTCACTCCATTGATCAGAGGTGTTATATAAATGTTTCAATCAATCTGATAAGGCTTTTATCTACACATACACATCCTGCAAATTTGCTAAGCTCCAAAACATGCAGGTAGTGCATCCTAGGTAAAAAGAATCTGGATTTTTGTTATGGGCTGTCTCCTTCTATTTATGCATTACCCTGCTAAGACCACGCTACACTGGATTTACCAGCAACAATCAGCTGTTCATGTTTTCTACAGGAAAGTAACTGCATCAAAAAGCAAGGTTTTGCCCAACACATTTTATGTCTTGGCAAATTGTTGATATTCTTAGGTTCCCTGTTGATACATACCCAAATTTTTTTTCATCCTAGCACACTGCCACTGAGTTCCAGTTCAAACTGATGAATAATACATTAACACAGTAAGTCTGACACTATATCAGCGTGGTATGCTGCATGGGCATAACAAGACACAGGTGAGAAATAACATTCATGAAAACTGAAATTGCATTTGTAATAGAGATGCTAAAATCAAAAATTTGTATTAAGGTAGTCAAGAGACAGACACTTGAGGGGCTATTAAAATCATTAACAACATACATCATCTTAATGGATTATAAAAATGTTATACCTGACTCTCTAAAGTCAATGTTCATACACATTACAGCACCCCAATTCCATTTCACTACTCCAATGAACCTAAATCTAGACTTTCACGGAACAAGCCTATGAGACGATTCCAGTACCATGCTTATAATGCAGTGCTGATTCTCATGTGCAATTTCCATCAGCATATAAAATACCTCTGCAGGTCATGCTGTAGCTGTAGGAAAGGAGAGTAACCAACATTCATTTTATCTAGACTATCAATAACTCAGAAATCTGACATAAGCAAATCCATCCTGAAGATGGAAATCAAGACATAGAAGGGCCTGCCTTTCATTCATTAGTGATTACTTGAAGCATTTTACTGTCATTCTGAAACTAAGCACAGTCTTTAGGAACCAGATAAAGGCTCTTAGCTCAAATCCCACAAGCAACAAAGGAAAACGGTACTTCCACCTTTGTCAGTAAAAATTACCATGACAGAAGAGTAATTCTATGCACACAGTGGCTACACAGAAACAAATCTACAGCACTGTCAATGCAGTGCTTTGCATTCCCGCTTTTATTCCCACTGTACTGATGTTTGAGGAAATGTGTTCTCTATTAAAAAGCATTTTATGCAGCTCAATCACTCATTACTCTGCAGGCATTTCAAGATTTGGCATCATTACACATTGCAGCACCACCAGCAGTGATCAGGGATAATAATTCAGTGTCAAAGCAGCATTCTGATATTTTGAAGTTAAGTCAGACAATGCCCAGACTTCTCTGGTCACTGTCTCAAGAAATATTAATTCTCTCAAAGTGTCCCTTTACAAGCAAGAAGGTGGATCCATCCATCCCAGGAAATCTGGTGCTAGTGCAAGGAGCACTAGAGGCACAGTGTGAGGTCTCTACTTCTCCACCGACTCATTCTGAAGAAACCAGCATCCAATATCACTCTGAATCAAGCCACACATGGACTTGCACATGGAGATGCAGTTTCCCAGACCATTGTATTTACTACCTGTTTTGCACCCTTTGCTTGAGGAAGTTTTAGTCAGAAGTTTCAGCAAAACATTCTGTGATGCTCCAACAAATTAAAAAACGTAGCAAAGTCTCTTATAAAAGTATTCTCACCAGTTCTACCTACTGAACAGCCTGCACCATGTGGCAGCCAAAAGAAAAAAAAAAAGCCTCACCCTTCCCAGTGCTCTGTTTTTGAATAGGTATATAGTAAATATATCGTCATTCCATTATGCCGAATAAGAGTAGCAAACAATGTGTGGTATGCTCCTGTGATATTTCAAGAGTCTATTATTAATATGATTAACAAGGTTCAGCTCAGTCACCTTGCTTTAGCAGCACACATTAGGTCTGTGAGCATACCTGTCTGCAACACTTTCCCACCCCATTATGGAAGTTGGTCTTCTTATGGAATGAACTCAGCCTGTGAATGCAACTCAAACAAAATTTTGAGTTTGTAAAGCATCCTCCTCCATGTGAAACAGTTCCAGCTCTTCCATGCTGCACTACTCCTTGAAAAAATTACCATCAGTAAAGGTGTCAACATAATATCCTAATTTAAATGGTTATTTTTCCCCTTGTTAAATCCTCAAGTGTTTTGAATACAGCACCCGGGTATAATAGAACGTGAATAAGTAATGAAAGATAAAGATGTGGATTTAAATAAAATATCCCCTATTACCATCCTTAATTCTTATCTATTGTTAAGATGACAGCCATCTGGAACATTACAGCAAGGTGCACATTCAAGAAGAGCCCAGACAGAACAAAGTGCAATTCAAAACCCACAATAACAGCCTCAAATCAAGTTTTAAGAGGACACCTGGCTACCAAGAAACGCTGCACCCGTGCCGGTTTATGTTATCCCAAGGCTGCATTTTGCCGCAGGACGCTTGGCCGGCGATGCGCAGGCAGCTGCGGTAGCACCGGGCGGGATGCGGCTGCGGGGGTGTCCGGGAGCAGGGGCTCCATCCCTCCCTCCATCCCTCCCTCCATCCCTCCATCCCAGCGGCGGGCGCGCCTCTCCCGCGGCAATGCCGCCCCCTCGCGCTGCCGCGCCCGCACGCGCGGCCCCGCCATCCCACAGGCCAGCGCCACTCTAATTGCTGATTAATTACAGCTTTTCACCAAGGTCAAAAGGAGCATTCCGAGGCAGTATAAATGGTATCATGTGGGAAATACATCATATTAAAAAAGCTTGCTTTTTTTTTGTTTAGTAAAATCTGATATATGCTGCTTGATGTGTACAGAGCTTGCCTCTTGCAGTGCAAACCCGGCAGTAGGGCACCTCTCTTGTGTATGAAACCAGTGACACAACCCACACATCAAAAAAAATTCAGCAAACATCAGGCTTTTCTCCAAATTAAATCGTTCTAGAATATACTTTCTGTTTAAATTAATTCTTTCCCAAACAAGACTGGCCAATAATGTTACAATACCTGTAATTATATTTATATGATATTTGTAAGAACATCAAACTTTTAAATTGATCCAATTCAGAAATAATGGAAACAGCAGTGCAGAGTGGCTGTTGAGTGCAAGCAATAAATCACACAAATTGCATAATTATAACTTCCATGACTCCAGAGACACTTTGCACTAGGAAAGGCAAATGCATGATAAAACAGGATGAGTTTTATAACCCCTAAAAGGAGAATGCTCTAGTATAGTAGACAAGACACAGAGGCAGTAGCACAGTGTCTCCTCAAGAGCACGTTCCACCACCCCCTTTCAGCAGGTCAGAGGTGCTGGAGAGGTGCATTCAAATCCTAGACACAGAAGAAAATTAATCCTGATTTTGCACATTGAGGTAGTGCTGGGCCACTGATCTCCCATTTATTCCTTAAGGGGAGAGGCAGGGGAAGAGGAAATTTAATTCACCTGATTATGGAGGTTTGCAAGGGGAAGAGACTCAAGATTGCTTTTGGTTGAAGGAAACATTTCATGCATTACCAAATCAAGAGCTTCTTCCAATCTTCAACACCTTTTCTTCAAATACATCCTTGGTTTTTATGCCTCCACTTAAATTCTTCCATTGAAGCTTTTTTATTTTCACCCTCTCCCCCAATGCTCCAGTTCATTAGATAAAATAAAAAATAAGTTATTTGCAGTATCCAAAATCACAGCTGCTCCCTTAGGACAAGGGAGGCACAGCCCCCTTCCTTTTCTCTTCATACCACTGATTTATTGCCAGTGCCGTACTCTGCCAGGCAGGGTGCTCTCCAATAATGCCAGCACAAAGGAAGGGGCAAAGAATGACCTGGCATAAGGCTTCTCAGTGTACTCAGTGAAGCTGTTGCAGCTGATGGTACAAGACTTCAGTGAATGCTACAACAGTTTAACTTAATCTTACTTTCTCTCTCCTTGCAAATTGCTACCATTTTCTAACTAATTTACAGCCCACATTCCTACTCTGCTGTTATAACTGTTTACAGTAAATCAGATTTGCCTATGATTGTTGAAGCAATAACTCTCAACAAAGAGGGCAGCAGGAACATATTTCAATCTAATAAAATAAACGATGGCAGATTAAGCTCTCTTTTAAAGAATGTCTTATCAAAACCTACAGAGAGACAGACTGTCACCTCGCAGAGGCAAGGGGATGGTTGCCAAAGCCGGGAAGAGTTAAAGACCCTGCTGTCACTCACACACAGTGTACCAAAATAACAAAAATAACTTGGGAAGAAAGCAATCACCTACAGTAGGAATGGGGAACAAAAGCTAAATGAGTTTTTCCTGTGCTAGTGACCTTTGACTGCAAGACAGTTAGATAACTTTTCCTACCTAGTCTCTTATTACAGAGTTATTCCTGGACAGCAACTCTCCTGTTACTATGCTTTTTGCCTATTTTATAACTTTAAAGGCTCATCGTACTCAGTCTCAAGCTATTCACTGAAGAATACCCTGCATACTGAAGGAGAATTTGTCATTAAATGATCATTTTTGTTAGGCTATTTCCCGAAATCTGTCTTTTTTCCTTTCTAAACTTTATAGCTCATGTAATTTCCAGACATATTTTAGGTATACAAGTTTATCACCAGTCCTACTGTTCAGCAGCAAAACACCATGGAAGAAATAAAGACAGACACAAATAATAGTTCCAATGCCAAGTCATCTTGGGTTCTCTGCTGCTTAATACAGGAAAAATACTTCTCTGTGGGATCATCATACCCTGGCTTGAGAGCTTAGTACTTCATCATAGCTCAACATGGACTTTTTTCCAAACAGGGAATTGAAAGAACAGATGGGAACCTGGAAAACACTGCTGAAGGAAACACACATTTGTGACGTGTGATGGCACAACTAAGCCAGGATTACACCACCACAAACCCTTTAAGCACCACATTGAACAGGCACAAGAGGTAGGGTAAGAAAAATAATGGTTTTGTGAGATAAGGAAACTGTCCCACAGTGCTTGTCCAGCTGAAGAGTACCGAGAACGTTGTCTCCAGCCTCGTTATTGTTAACATGAGCCCACCATCTGGCAGCAAGGGAGGGCAGGATTTTCCATGAAGGCACTTCCATCACAGCATCTGCATGTTCTGGGACGGGAAAAGGACCTGCCACTGTGGAGCACTACACAGAGATGGGTCTCCTGCTTGAGAATTTCAGATACATTGACTCTGGGACAGTGAACTGAAACACCCTCTGTTTACACTGCCCAAATAGTAAAATACAGCCTAAAGAAATTTCTTGGAACACTGAGAAGGTATATACACAGAAGAAAGAAGCATAAATGGTTGCCCATTTGGGTTATTCTCTTGCACTAAACATGTAGAACACTAGAAAGAAAATTACTTGTCAGCAAGTACTGACAATTTTTAGAGCAACCACCTAACTACCAAGTCACAAATCATGCAAGTGGGAAGAAAAATCCATAACTCAGGTTTGCTACATGTGGATTGAAAAAAGGAAGAAGCTCCATATTTTTTATAAAGAAGTGACATTGAGCATTGAATTTGGAAAGCTCAGTTAAACTAGGCAAAAACAGAGATAACAAAAATAATTTAAAGAATATAAAATTAAATTAACAGCAAAGTGGACTCACACAAGTTACTTCAGGAACGATTTGCATTAGAAAAACTATCAGAAATAAGAGAACAGCATAATAAACTAAATCAAATTATTTTACACACACACAGATACAAATAAAAAATACAGAAAATTCAAAAGGTTTGAACAGAGATGAGGAAAGATAAAAGAGAAATAAAGGAAAACTACATGCCAACTGGACTTAGAAAGCAGAAGGCTTACAATGAAAGTAAACATACAACAAGAGTAAAAAGATTAAGGGGAAAGAAAACGAAAAGTTGTAATCAAACCAATGCTTGGGTTTCAGAGGCTTAAACTTTTTTCAATTTTTTTTTAATGCAGAGATGCCCAGCATTTATCAGAGATGGAGAAGTATTAAAATATGTGCTTTGCAGAATGGTTAATGGTAGAAAGAGGGTATAAAATAAACAAATGACAAAGATGACAAACTCTGGGGGTTCAGAACTTTTAAAACAACTCCCAAAACCCCAGAGAATTTTAAAATATAGAGGTCTCCTTACTTCTTTATATTTCTTTGAAAGGCATAAGAGGATGCCGGGTATGCTACAGGGGGATGCTACAGAAGCAGAACTAAACTAATAAATGTATATCCTGATGGTTCTCAGCCACAGTTCAGCATTTTAGCACTGTGACAAAGTATTCTAACACAGGAAAAGATCCTGCTGCCCTGGTGCTTTATCCTGCAAAATTGTGAATACATCTTCCACTAAGACCAGTGAATATTGGTTTTCAAGGTCAGGCAGACAGCTGTAAAATGCTCTCTGCTTTTAGAGTTCCGTGTTTTCCTGTGGTCTCCATTTCCCCAACCAATCCATTCACACATCACATAAGTAACCTCAGCAGGGGTCACCACAAGGGGCAAAATGCAAGCAGCATAAGAATGAGGAAACACCTACTTGCTACTGGGCCTTTGAGGAACGGAGTCAGAGAAGGCTTCTGAATGGCACCTTGTTTTAAGAATAAATAAATCAGGTAGAGAATGTGGTCTTGGCAAACTGTGCACTGTTCTGGAAAAGGTGTGAAATTGTGCTCCATATGATTAGGAGCTCAGACAAGCAGGACTGCAATGAATTATTGAATTGTAAGAAAACAATTTTATATAGCATAAGATGGAGATGAAAATAAACCATGCAGAGATTGAAAAGTACTGGGAGCTAGTAAATTAAAAATAAAAAAAAAAAAGTGGGAAGGAAGGGAACCAGGCATTACTGCACAACCCAATGAATTTTAACACTGATAATGTTACCATTCTGCATCAGGCTTTATTAATCTAAAAAAATACCAAAATAGGAATAGCTTCTCTAGTTATCATTCTATTGATAAAACAACACTTCCAGAACACAAATCTAACAGAAATTATTGCTTTTGATGATCTTGTTCTTCTGCAAAACACAATCAGTAAGATCTCTCTGAATTAATTCCAGTTGGAAGTATATATAAAAAACACCAGCTTCTGGGCATTTACAGCAAAATCTTTGCTGAACTCTGGCAAAAGCAAATTGTCCTGTCAGTTAAAAGGCTCTATTTTTTTTATCTAAAGTTGTCAGCTTCAATTACTAGCCATTAGAAATGAGCACTTCTGCTTTTGTCTATTACCATAAATGTTTCCGCTATCAAGTTCTGGTCTCTGAGCAGGCAGTTGCAGGCAACCACCAAAGGATCTCAGACTTCTGTTCTTTAAACTGAACAAAGACAGCTCATATCTGCAACTGGTTTTAACCAGCCTCATTGGCAAAAACTGTTTGGATACATGGGTTTTATTTTTCATTTTCTTCTGGTCTATAATCCGTGCTGCAGATAGGTTGCACGCAAAATCTTTTTGAGTATTGGCCAATTTGCTCATGAAGCATCCTTGGACTACGATACTGACACACCATCCTTGCTTTTTTGGGCTGGCAAAAGACTGAGCCAAGTACTTGCCAGAAACTGTCAAAAGCTTAGTTCAGCACTACAAAGCTGCAGGAATAGTTGTGCCCCTGTCCAGAATTTTGTTTTTTTCAAGTTTTCCCCAGATTATCATTACTTAGCATATAAGCAGAAAGGATATGGAGAAAAAAAGAGCTAACCTAATAAATATCCATATCTATGCTTTTGCATTGCAAGCTAAGATACTAAAAAGCAGAACACCATTTTTCATGCTTCAGCCAGTGTCTACAGCTTATTTGAGGGCATCTCTCCCACTGGAACAATATCCCCCCACACCTCAGGATGTGTCTGACCACTTCATGAGCTAATGAACAGTAAGTTACACCAGTACTCACACAGTGTTTTTCATAGGTACTGAATAGAAGTGAATAAAATTCACACTGGGGTTTTAACATTTTTCTGCTGGCACAGACAAATTTTTATTTTGATCACTAGATCAAGGAACATTTAAATAGATTAAGAACTAGATCAAGAGCATATAAATATTCACAAGACTGTATACTGAAAGCACAAAAGCAATAAATTTCATTCAGGTAATTTTTACTGAAGTAACAAGAACAAATGCTACAGGTGATTCTGTTGAAAATGCCACATTGCAAATGCACTGAGTTGTAAAAAAAAAAAAATTTTCCCCTAACTACAGATAAACAATATCCTAAAATAATAAATTAACTGTAAAAGTAAAAGGGCTATGAGTTCATGGAACTAAAATCAACAGCAATTAGCTTTTAGCTTAAATGTTCAAAATAAAACACCTGATTCTTCTTCAGTAGACAAGGACTATCAACTTAAAAATTTATCATTTTGTGATAAAGCTGAAGGATTTCTTATTTAAAAGAACTTCTGACCAAGTCCTGCTCTTTCTTATGTGGACAGGACTTTCATCAAAGTAAAATGAACTGCATCCAAGCAGCTCAGATAAGAAACAGATGCTGCAGCTTCAGTGTGGAGAATGCCAGAGGTGAAACCCTGAACTCTGCTGAAATTGGAGGCAAAACTATTACTGGTATCAATAGATCAGAATTTCTGCCTCCATGTACTTGCAAATTTCTCTCTCCATAAAACATTCAAAATCAAGGATATGAAAGATCTAAAATAACTGCTGTTTTATGCAGGATTTAACATTTTCCAAAGGTTCTTAAAGTCAATCCTACAAGGAGACATGGCTGGTGCCTATTTGCTTTTCTCTGTCATGGAGCACAGATAATTTTTCTCTGTACAATGTTTTATAACACAGGAACTGGGAAAAAATTAGTAGATAAAATGTTACTATGACTTCTGATTCAGATACAGGATTGTTTATCTGCACAAAAATACACATAGTTTCAGCCTGTCATTTTCAGCACACATTGTTAATTATATTTCAATGCACCTCACTAGATAAGAGGCATAATCCAGCCAAAAGCGTATAAAGGTTGTAGTCCAAATTATGCAAGGTGTCTTGCAGCTGATAATTCCAGCAGGTAATGAACTGTTTAATCTTATGCAGCTTGGCAAACATGCCCGTTTATCTGTACCCAAGCCTTCGACACGCACATCAAACCAAAGATATCTCCCACAAATATGGTGACTGAACCTTCTTTTCAGTTAGCATCAAAGTTTTAATTATATTCTGTCTACTACAATATTTTTGCATAAAGAAAGAAACCAGGTTCAAACACAACAACAAAAAGGTAGTGTTTCAAATACCCAGTTCAATGTATTTCTTCCGTTTTTCTTACATGATCTCAGCCTATCAGTTGAAATCTGGCAGACCACCAGAAATAAGAATCACAAGCACCTGTTGCACATGGGCCACAGATTCTTTGCAATTGTAAATGACAAAATCCCTGGGCCTTATACTAACACCTGCTACTACCTAAATATTGAGTCTGTGGGGCACAGACCTCACAACAGGACTGCAACAGAAGCAGTGGTTACCTCCACATCTCGTTCAAGGAAACTGTGGCCCAAATCCACTGAAACATCAGCAAAACTGCCTCTGTTCCTGCTCAGGTAAGAAGAGAAATCAAACTGAAGGGAATGCAATTCCAGCTCCTAACTCCAGGCATGAGCAATTCCTTGGTTTTCTGCCTTTTGCTCCAGTTTACATCTCCAAGGACAGAGAAATAAAATTCTTGGGTGCAAACTTTCAGTTCCTGAACCGGAGATGGAAGGTACTTAACTCTGCTCTAAATAATAAGATTTCCATTGCCTCAGAGTAATCAGTTAGGATTTAATGGAAGTACAGAAAAAGACTAAAAGCTTAGAGAAGATGTAAATACTTTTTCTCTGGGGAATCAAAGTCAGAACAAATAATCTCTCTTTCTTTTATTTAAATTCTCTGTATTTCTACTTGTCTATCTTGGTAAAAGGTATCAATTGGAAGAGGTTTTCTATTGTAAAGCCTTCTTTAGCATAATACATGTACCATTAAAATAATTTTAGGGACAAAACCCAGCTCTTCTAGAAAGGATTAGAATTTCAGTAGGTTTATTCCGGATTTATCATCAGGTATTATACCTCCCCTACCTTTCGATAAACATTATCCATCACTCCAGACTTCTGCAAATCTGTGGATATAAAGCCTGCAGCATGCTTGGAACCCTGTGGTGATTGAAGTAACAAACTATACAGCAGAAAACGATATTATTCACTTTAAATATATAATTATTAAGTGAAAACTCAGTCGAGGTTGATAACATCCCTATTTTACAATATCTTTTACAGAAGCCTTCATTTAGCTTTTATCATCACTACTGTATTTGCAAATGCCTCAAAGAAAACCTTAAACCAACAAAAGCAAAAAAGAATAAGACAGAAATTACTCTGCATCTGACAATCAGCAGAAACTGATTGAAAACTGGAGAAAAAACCCCTGTATTTCACGGAATAGTATCCCAGAGGTTTCTTTGCTTAGATGTATGTATTCTTAGTATCTGAATATTGCCAGTCAATATCAAAACAAAGATAAAAGGTAATGTCTGAGAAAAATAAATATCTGACTTCAATCAGTGAGGTGAGTTTACCATCAATGTAAGGAGGTACAATTCTTTACAAATTGCCTGTATTTGTGCAAGCATAGGATTAGATTTTTACCCTGTAACTTGAGAACACTATCAAAACTCTTACATGAAAACTTTCGGGTGGAAATGTACTAAAGTGCTAAGACTGTGAATTAAGATACATATATGTGAAAAATATCTGCAATTAAAAGGTTAAACAGTATCTTCACTCTCTGGTGCAGTATACTCCTCTTCTAGCACATAAATTTTATGTTAGCGATCCCAGATGACCCAAACCAACATTTTCTTGCTTACAGCTAAAAAAATTAAATAAAATCTGAAACATTAACTGACTATAAAATGCTGTACTATTTTTATCTTCAATCTGCAGAAAGTCTGAATATTTGAAAGGATAACTGCCTGAGATTGGTTTCACTGAAGTACTACTTGAAAACAAATTTACACTATTTCTTAAATATTCTATCCTTCTTTATACTCATCCTCAAGAGAAACTAAATGAGGCAAAGTATGCTAAAGAGCCCTTTGCACATTTCTGGGACCTGAAAATATCACGCCGTGTTATTATAACTTGAACAGCATTAAAAAAAATAAAGAAAACAAAGAAAAACCATGCTGTATGACACTGAGATTAAAAACCAAAATGAACGTAACTTAATATAAAGAAACCTGTGAATGCTAGGCTAACTGTTCATTGACTTTTTCAACAAAACTTCAGGTGTTTAAGAGACCAAACACTATTCTTTGTACTTCCACCCTATTAATGTTTCAGGGTCAAGTTGTCAGATACATGCTGTAATCCCTTCCAAAGGGTTCTGGCCAAATACATACAGGCAGTACCTATCTGAAATGGCAAAATTAACAGAAACACAAAATCAATTCCCTGAGTGCCTCCATTACCTCATCTATGAGACAAGGAAAGCAGTATTTCATTTTCTTTTAAAATTAATTTGATCCTATCTGCTAAGTATCATTACATGTCACCACTTTCCTTGGTCCTCTTCTGAGCCCCCACCACCAGACACAGACCCTTCTGCCTGCCTCTGAGCAGCTCCAGCATCCTTCTGATAAAACTAGAATTCTCTTAACACAACATGTAGAAACAGCATGTAGAAATAGCTGTATGCTATCAAGAAGAGAGTTGCAAATTTGCTAGCATGATATACTCAAACTCCAGAAGTGGCAAACTAAAGAATGTTTGTTGGTTGTCACCAGGGCTAGTGTCATGTTAAAGGAGTTTGAATTGCATATGGGAACCTGCTTCACCTGGCCAATTAACAGAAGACACTACTTTTTCCTCTCTTTTTTAAATCATAGCTTTCTGGCATCTCATAATCTCATTCTTTTTGAAACCAGCTATAGTCATGAAGAAAAAAAAAAAAACCACTGTGAAAGTTCAATCTGAGCCCAGTACCTCAGAAGATGCAGCTGCAGAACCAGAATCAAATGACGAATGATTAAAATTGGTGGTATGCATTTCCACATTTATTCCAAATTTAACTCATCTGTGTTGCTTCTTCCTACTTATTCTGTTGCTTCCCTGTCAGCTGAAGAAGCTGAACTAAAAAGCAGAGCAATGCAGAAACCTAGAGCAGAGACAGCAAACCAGAATAATTTGATATGACGCCCACTCCAAAAGTTTAATGCACCGTGTATATAGCTGGCAACAGCATTTCAGATGTAAAGGAATACGTTGGCTGGAATACTATCAGAACTTTCTGTTTGCTTGTTTGCATGCACACCAGCACAGCAAAGTGTCCACACTGCATTTATGGGGGTGGGGTTGCCCATCTCCCCTTGCGGCAGGAAAGCTGCTCAGCAATGCTTTTCACCATTAGCTTGCACTTCCGTGATTCCAACAGAACCACTCTATATTTCCGTGGCCTTAAACTTATAAAACCTTGATGTCTCTATCCTTATCCTAGTTAAGGCTGACATCATTTTCCCTGAAGAGAGTCAGCATAAAACTTCAGACCAAGCTCTATTCCTAGCACCAGGTAGATAAACACATCTATCACCGCAGCATCAGTATTGGGTCATTTCAGGAGTTATTCTGAGTGTAATTACCTCACACTGCTGTCTAAAAAGTATTACACAGGAATATAAACCATTTCAAAAAAGTTATTGCCATCAGATCGTGGAAGAAAGAGATAGAAGAGAAACTCACCTTTGAGGATCAACAGAGAAATGCCCTGATCAAAAGATCTCTACAGATGTTGGTGGGCTTTGAACCAAGCTGCTTTGTCAGTTCAAGCTGCCTGAATATTTCATATTTTCTGCATTACACATATTTGCATCTAATTATACAGAATGGCCAGACTAAATTTAATACCTCTATTGCATTTATACAGACTAAACCTCTATCCTCCAAGTGAAAACCAAAGTATTTTACATATTTAAATGAACAACACCAGACAAGACGACCTTTATAATCACCATTATAGGAAACACAATTACAAGTGACTCAAGACATATGGCAAACTTAATTATGCTTAAACATTCTGGTTTCCAATCTTTTCACCCCTGACAAAAAGTGAAGTCTAAAATAGAAATGTATTAGAGATTTTAGTTACAGGAAATGCCTAGCAGAATTTACTCTTTTTATGTTATTAAATTCTACTGATAGTATTTATCAAAAAAGGCAATTCTGTAACACAAAAAATGCCCTTCAACTACTTACAATTAAATATTATTTAACAAAGATGATGTGGATGATTTTGTGGAAGCATGACATGGAATGAAAATCATTAGTCTGAATTTGATCCTCAAAGCATGGTAACAATTTGATATGCAGTTGCTACCATTACAGAATTTTAAGACCAGAAGATGTATATGTGTATACTTAACCTGTAAGATCCCAAGTGCTTTAAAATGAGCTAAGAAAATGAGACCCATGCTCACAATCAGTGAAATGCAAACAAGCACAGAATAAGCATAATATTGCAAGTCCATGCAAATGCAGAAACACCAATTTTTCAAATGAAACACCAGAGAGAATTCTAAAGAGCAGAGGGTAATTACTCATGCTGTCCTTGCCCAAAACAACAAAAAAGGAGATCTGCAAGACTGGGCTTCTTGGGGGTTTTGTTGCTGTTGTTTTATCCTTTTGTTTTCTTATGTGAACATGACTTTTCCATGCTGCCCAAGGGAAGGCTGCCAAGTGCTACCTTGGAGCATCAGCTGAACGTCAGCTCAGAGCAAAGGATGCCACCAGCTGCACTGCCAGTCCCAGCCCTGCGTCACCAGCGAGGGTTTGACACCTTCTGTGAAAGCTGAACCTGGCAGAATCCCTGTTTAAGTAGAGATGGCCACAGACATCAGCAACAAGCCGTTCCACTTCACCGCTCACTTTAATGACAACAAGCACTTCATACAGGTGTGACACGCAGAATGCAATGGCCGTGCGCAAATTAGAAGTGGACACACAACGAGACTCAGAACAGCTTCTTCCTCATGGAAACCCATCTCTTACACACTGTGTGGGCTCTCCTTTAATGATTTATTTAAAAAGAAGCAATCAAAAGGTTCAGCTCTTCAGTTTAGAATCAGATAATCGCTCACACACAGGATGAACTATAGAAACGTTATGGAAAGCCTACTCAGCACAGATTAACTAGCACTGAGAAGGACATTAAAACCACCACCTGAAAAATCAGTATAGCAAAACACGGAATCATTTTGGTTATGTCATAGGCACATAGGTTTTGCCATACTTAGTTGGTATTTTTTGCAACAATTAAAAGTGGTGTAAAGTTGTTAATAATCTTTAGACATCTTTAAAAAGCATTACAAAGACCATTTACAAAGAGAAATAGAGAAGCTTTTGTATTACAGCTATTATTAAGAACAAATATTTAAACAAACAAAAAATGAAGTGCGAAGCACACTGCATGTGTTTCCATTGTAAGACTTTCTGTGTTGCACCTATCAGAATAAAAACATCTTTGAAAGACAATAAAATTGCTTTGTAGCAAATGGTCATTAACAGTTTGATAAATCACATCCTATACAATTATATATGAAGCACAGAACCTTCTTTTCATAAATATTTCAGTATGCAATAGAAAGTATTACATTAAGCAGCACCACTAGTGGTTTCTGCTGTCCACACAATATTAAATTTTAGATTAATTAATTGCATCTTCCATTAAAGTCAAATATGCAGCTTTTGGAACAATGACTATAAAAAGAATAGCAGAATTTTTGTTATCTTTCGAAGCACATTCTGAACACATTTTATTCCTAAGTCGTATTCTTAAGCCAAAACATTGGGGGTTTTTTATTTTAAAAAGCCGATTAAAAAATGGACTCTGATAGGTTTCTCTTCTGTTAAAAGGACAAAATACTGTAAGATATTCTGTGCAAGCATGCAGAGGGTGTGTATTGAACAAAAAAAAGTAAAACTGAGGGTGAAAGAAACTCCCAGTTTCCCAAGAAACCCCTCTGCTACATCTAGTTCATTGTTTAATAAATATATGTGTTCAATTCCAGAAAGCTTTACTGTACAAGCAGGCTGGTAAGAGCTTTAGGACTCACACAAGCAATTTCTAAGACAATAAAACACAAGGATGTCAACAAGAGTTGAGTAGAGAGACTGAAATATCAGCCTTCAAATAGTAGTTTGGGTGGGTTTTTTTTAAGAAGGGTTAAAAAGCCATTTTCATGTGCATGAACGCCTTTATTTTATATTTCCTCTAGAAATTAATTCAGTATAGAAATTCTACTTAACATGACTTGGCAAGCACAACCTAGCAATTAGATTGGAAAGCACAGTCCCCCCTAGTTTTGTGTGTACATACATTACTCATAGGAGATGCTTTCCCAAAAATGTAACAGGGGCAGAAAAAGGCTGAGAGCAGCCAGAAAAGGAATTCAGCAGACGAGGCAGGAAAACGTCAGCACCCGTACTGTTGGTGAGAAAACCACAACAGGAGGGTAGGTTTCATTTCCAGCCCTGGGTTAAAAATGCCAGTCAACCCAAACCAGGATTTATAAGCACAATCCAACAGTTTGGCACACAGGCAAGTAATTACCTTCACTCGTCTGGAACACAAGTTCGGCTGTTTTGATCTGTAAAGCAGTTTTCTTCCTTGCCACAACAGAACCTCTGACTTTATAAGACAGGTCTGATCAACAATCAAGTACGAGACCTTCAGCGATGTTCCCAGAACCGTCATGTCTTAGGCTGCGGTCCAGAAGAATATACAGCTCACACAGAATCACAGCGGCACTTGATTTCACATGTTTATTGCAAGTGATTGATTAAATTAAGATTGATGATAGACCATCAACCAGGAAACTCTTTCACCACCATTTCAGGTAAAATTACATGACCTCTAAGTCTCTGGCTTTCCTATCTGTAAAATGGCAATAAAAGTTGATCACTTTTATAGCAGCATTTTGATGGCCTCAGAAGAAAGTCAATGTCTAAAGGGTAAATTAGTACTATTCATCCTAAAATGCTAATACATAGTGTTATTTGTCAATGCTTCTATTATCCAACATGAAAAACATATTTTTGAGCATCTCTAAAAATACGAAAGGATTTTTTTCAAATTTCCTTTATAGGGAGCAGTGACAGCTCTCAGTGCAGTAAGCCAAGCCTGATTTTTGCACTACATCTGCAATATCTTTTATACTTGGGCAGCTGGCACAGAGTGAGAAAATTCATTAACATGCTAATGATGTGTCCTATTTAAAATTCCAGCTCTGATTATTGTGTGATTAAGTCTCTTCCCTTGACGTCTGCTTCCTTATATCTGCATTACGGTGAGAAATCAACAATTATTAATGAAGTAAAAAATAGGTGAGCAATTTATATACAAGAGAAAGACAAACATACACACACATTTTAGCACTAATTTTTTTGTCTAATATTTTCCTTACAAAACACTATTGTGTTCAGTAAAAAAAAAATCAAAATAAGTTTTCAAGAAGCTCAGAGGCACAAAACAATTCAAGTGCCAGATGACATAGAAATAGACATGTATAGGAATACTCGTGAAGAGGGTTTTAAGGTGCTGTATTAAAAAAGTAAAGGGGGGGGGCGCTTCCTGATGCAGGGAAAATAGAAAATTATGCCCTGGAAACCTTTCATAAACAAGACTGATCAGACAATATCCATAGTTGATATGATTACACTTGCTGAAGGAAAAATGAAGCACCTGCTTTCTGTGAAGGACTTATAAATCCATTGACTTAGTCAAACGAAGACAAGCCTTTAAAGATGAAAATCATAGAATCATAGAATGGCTTGGATTGGAAGGGACCTCAAAGATCATCTTGTTCCAAGCCCCCTGCCATGGGCAGGGACACCTTTCACCAGACCAGGTTGTTCAAAGCCCTGTCCAATCTCACCTTGAAACACCTCCAGGGATGGGGCATCCACAGCTTCTCTGGGCAAGCTGTTCCAGTGCCTCACCACCCCAC
The DNA here is from genome assembly GCA_013397895.1 of Origma solitaria. Lineage (NCBI taxonomy): Eukaryota > Metazoa > Chordata > Aves > Passeriformes > Acanthizidae > Origma > Origma solitaria. Next base: position 397,831 of record VZRL01000361.1, on the reverse strand, counting down.
AATAAAGACTTTCTTCCCAACATCTGATCTACTCTGTTTGAAGCCATTCCCTCTTGTCCCAGCACTACACAAAGACCAAGGGACTTCCTCTGCGTTGCTTTCAGCAGCCCATGTGCAGTTTCTGGACAGACACTATTTCATACCAGAGCCAAAGCATAGCACAAGGAGGAATCACAGGTACATCCCTACAGTCCCTAATGCCCAGTTCACATCAGGTTTCCTGTCTGCACTGCCCTAGTGTACAGATTGGGGCAGGAATGCAGGGAAAAGGGCAGAACTGCCTTTCTCTGCAGCAACACGTATTTTATTGGCATAAACAAAACACCAGGTCTACGGCTGTGAAGTAAGTCAGCTCAGCTACCCCAACTCATATCACACCTTTCACAGCGCAGACAAAGCCAACACATTTATCTCCAGCTCTTTTAAGGAACAGCAAAAACAAATGGTAACAAAATCGTATTCCAACTCTTTATGCTTTATTCTCTAAACATGGAAGTGCTGTACAAAATAACACTGTTTCACGAAGGGGACCTCTTTTCCCCAAGACACCATCTGCATACTTTTTCCAGAGTCTATCTGAAGGCTTACATTCAGTTAAATGTGTTGGCATTAAATTCATGCTAGTGTTCTCAAATATTTCCATTAGTTAAAGGAGAAAATAGGGTAGATCACATGTAAAGGGGGCATGGACAATGAAAAGGGAAGATCTCAGGTTACAATTTATGTACCTCTGACTAGTATCTGCTTGACAGTTTTATTTTAACACTAGGATACATTTCTTCTTATGCCTACAGAATCACAATAAATCAAAAGAAAATCTACATAGTAAACACCCATTATTTTGAAATTTATTGTCACAAATTGTGGGACAGGAGAGGTCAGGTCAAGAAGGTATCTCCTTATTAGCCGTATAAATGCAAAAGGAAAGAAAAAAGAGTCTATTAATTGATACTATTTCTGTTGCTTCAGCAAGAGTCTTGTACAGGCTTTATTTAAAACCCTAGTGAATTACAAAACAAATGAGAAATACATGTGTATTATAGGAAGTTTAATTGTTCGAGAAACAAAAGAGGAACAAAATGGACTGATTAGAAGGTCAGAACCCTTTTCAACTCATTTGAAAATCCAAGCAAACAAGAAGCATTGACTGATGTCCATTTCTATGTTTGTAACACAATGCCCTAAATTTGAGGAATCATTTCAAAACTTTTACCTAGATTCTGAAAAAGCAAGTTCTAATCTGTAAGTGTGTGTATATATACTATTCTATGCATTTATAAAACATTGTCTTAGATGCATCCAGTTGCCTACAAATCGTTTTGTTTCTAAGATAGATCAGCTTATCCACTAGCCTATGAAGAAACTTCATATGCTTCTAAAACAGAGGCACCTTCCTCTCTTCACCCAACCTACTGCTTGTAAGATCCTGAAAAAAGAAAGACATTTCAAAATCCTAGAGCTTTAAAGTAGCTCTCAGAATTACATTTAGCTGTTTAGAGGTAATTATAGTAACTCCATATTTTTAGTCAATAAAATATTATTCAGCCTTTTCATTTAAGCAAGCAACAAGGCCATTTTCTCTTCAGCTTCAGGTGTGAGCTCAGCAGACAAGAGAGTAAGTCAAGTCTAGGAAGGATCTTGCTATTTGATAATTTTTCAGTAGCTTTCCCAGTAATTGCAGACAAGCTCCCCAATTCCACCATGACCCTACAACCCAAGCACACTGCTCATAGCTCTGTGAGAGCAGCTCTTGGCAAGATGTTTAAACTCCCCCTCAAACACAAATTTACTATGAGAACTCTTGCTTTCAGAATCAGGAATGCCTTCCACCTCATACGTTCAGATCCATCACCAAGTGTGTTAGAGATGTACACACTAAACATTTAGTAATATATACTAAACATGTTCCTATTTTCACAGCCAGACACATTTGCTGCTTCTGCATAAAGACTATGAGTTCCCCTGTTCATGATAAAAATGGGCTTAGAAAACAACGGTTTTGAGAACTGGGCTGATAGATTTTAAAAAATAGTATATTGCTGGGGTATCACTTGTCCCCCATGGCCTCCTCCACCTCCGGAGGAAAGAGCTGAGGGGATATTGAACACACTGCTTATCTAGGTCCTGGCCAAACTTTCCTCAGAACAATCAGTATGTCTTGTGAAATGCAGAATGATTCATCAAATCCAGCACACCTCCAGGAGATCAGGACTGGGCAAAAAGCTGTAACAATCTGTAAACTACTTACCAAAGGCAGTCTCTCCTTGTTCAAGTTCTTGTTTCAGTCTGGTGTAATCATCTTTAATTCTCTCTAATTTTCGTGTATTTCTTGCACTCAGAACCAACAGTTCATTGAGAAGTCCTTCCAGTCCCTCCTTCTCAGATGTTAATGATCTTATTTCTTCTGCAAGATCCTTTGCAGTGCCAAAATTACTTCCTGCATGTTTTGTGGGGGCAGGGGGAAGAAAGAGGAAAAAGACAATGAAGCAGAGACTTGCAACATCAGTAGCTTACATAGCAATCCTGGGAAATTGGGCAATTATACTTCCCAACAGCAACTGAAAGACCAATTGGGAGAAAAAGAGAAAAACTGCTTCACAAGCATCCATTTCATTAATATTACAAGAATAATTGTAGCTGATTTAACCTTACACACAGAGAAATGGTATTTTCTTTAATTATTGATACAATTTACATTTTTTCAGGAAACCTGTTCCTAAGGGGTCACACTTCAAATAATGTCATAGTGTAATTCATTGATCATTGCGGTGTGATCTGTCAGAACATTTTCTTCTTTTGGAGGACCTCTCAACACACAGTACATTTGAAACAGAGGCTGTCAACCTGCTGGACCCTGAAGTATTTCCACCTTGAACAAAGCAGCCCTGTGCTGATTTTTGTAACAAGCACCAGAAGGTTGTTTATAAATGACGCATTGCATTTCTTCAGTGGCCTGCACCTTGTGCAAAGACCATCAGGAGATGTTCTTCTCAGGGAACATATCCAGAAGTCACAATTCTATGCTTCTGGCTCTCCCTGAAGCATGAAACATCACAGAAAGGCAGAACACCTCAGCAGTACCAACTCACATTGTTCTGGAGTTTTTTTTAAATGTTTGGTTCCTTTGGATAGGGATCCAGCGCCAAAAGTTCAACTCCCAAGTGGCTTAGAGCATAGCCTGGTAATGTTTATCCACTTAACTGTTCTGAAAACCATTTTTATAAGCAGCTGGAGAGGAATATTTCCTTACTTCGCAAAGAAGTCTCCCGTAAAAAATAGAAAATGACAGTGAGATACTGAGCCATTAAATTACTCTTAAATAGCAGTAGAGTAACTATGACAATGTTACACTTACATAGACGTACCAGAATCTTTTGAATGATTGAGATACTTGGCTGGGGAAAAAAACAAGCAAACAAACCAACAAATACACAAAAACCCCTCAAACCTCACCACCACATTTTAATCGAAAGAATTCCTGAGAAAAATAATTTCCATATAGAATTCCCAATAAAAGAAGATCTCTAGCACAAGATTTAAACTCTGACATCATCCTAAATTAGCAAAAATTTGGTGGTATGATTAATAAATAAAGGCATTTAATAAGTAAAGGCACTTAGAAGATTTAGCCTTGAAGCAAAGATTAACATAAAACACATCCAGTCACACAAATGTTTCATCAGCTTCTGATGTATGTGCGAAGGCTTTCAACCTCTGAAATCCCTTTATAATACCACCAGCATTATTCAGATGTAAGGGTTTCTTTTTGGTTTTGTTTCAGCAATATAATAAACAGTTACTTAGACACAACAGATCAACTTAAAAGTTCATTTTCAAATATCAAGACATAATCAAAACAATCAAATCCACATCAGAATATCCTAAACTGTGGCATTACATCTTTTTGACCTGATGTCTTCAAAGTGTTGGCCACAAAGTCTTAAAAGGGAACAGTTTGGCTGCAGTTCAGTTTCTTCAGGACAAGGGAGCAAGAACAGGATGCAAGTATTTATGCTGGTCAGAAGATGGCAAACCACCACCAGCAGCTGCCAAAAGAGGCTCCACTCCTCCAGAATGCCACAGTGAACAGGAGCGCTTTCACCAAATACCTACAGCCACTCTCCTGGAGCAAAGATGCTTTTGCAAACTCAAGTGGTTGTAGAGCTGTGCCAAAAGGAGGGTGCACTTGCCAAAATTTTGGAAAATACTTTATCAGAAAAGTCAGGTTTAAAGACTGAATATTGCTACGTATGGTAGTCTTGCTTTGCATTTGGTTTTTTTGGTGGTTTTTTTTAGTCCTAAGGCTATGGTAGTTTCATTTAACCTCTTCCTCATCTAAAGCTGACATTTTCTTGTTTCCTTTTAAGAGGTAAAAAGTCCTTTATTTCTAATTCCCAGCTAAAACCCTGTTTGCCACCTGTCTTACAAAGAATTATATAACTCAGTAACTATAAACATGCTTTACAAACAGTAGGATCTTATGGCTTACCAGTTCTACTGGTAAATAACAGCACAAATTTTATTACCTTTATTTGTTATGTTTCCAAGAGGGTAAAACAAAGTAGCAAGATAAGCAAGATAAAATTACTGGGAACATGGCAATATTCAGGTGCTTCTAAGGCAACAAGACCTAGGTCCACTTTTATTCACCTGAACTCATCCCAAGCATCAAAGCACAGGAGCCTTAATAAAAGATGAAGGTGAGAAAATCTTCATTAGAATCTGGAGCCTGCTCTTACATTTCAGAGGAGAGCAAGGAAAAAGCATATGAAAGTTTTATACATACTGAATGGATCTTAATTCCCAGAGGAGAAGTTTAGATCAAAACTGAGGCTATAAGGAAATGGCATCAGATACATACCCAAAAGCCAAAAAGACACCCTACCTGATACAACTTCCCATGACAGCAAAAATGTCTGAAAGTCTGCACTGAAAATTCAGAAGAGCATATAAAAACTCATCCATCACAAGTACCATCATCAGTGAGCTCTGACCTCAATCACAGCAACAGAAGCAAGTGCTCTCTAAATGCTATAAGAAGGTTGATTAAAACATTAATATATAAACCATAGCTGCCAGCATTGAAAAACATGCCCTCCTGGGTTGTTTTTTCTGCTACTGTTTTGTTGTGTTTTTTTTTTTTTTTGTTGAGACATCACATTGGATGCCATAGAAACATTCTGAAGACATATGTCAAGATATTCTACTCTGCTAATACCTTGAAAATGCTAAAATTCCTCCTTTTGATGATTAAATAATTATTTTGCCTAAGTGAACACAATAACTGTTACTTTGTCAGCCACTCAGAGTTATGTTTTACACGGCCATACCAGTGACAGAGTTCTGGGAAGAGTTAGACTGACTTAACTAGTATCACCCAACTAGAAAACTCAAAAATCATGCAGCCAATAGGACTGCAGAAAATCAGCACCGAGAAAACAAAGCTAAGGAATTAATAGTCTAAGACCAGAGCTGAGATTCTGGTCTAAACCAAGGCATGAGACAGTGATTCTGTGAAGGGGACTGAGGAGCAGGATGCCACTTTTCCCATATTCCCTCCTGTCTCGCAGTGATGCTTGCTAGAGATGTGCTATTTTAGATGAACAAAAATATATGTTCACATAAACCTACTGGGTGCAAACGGGTGCAGCAAACCTGCAGAGCCCAGTGCCCTGAACAGGTAGAGTAATGTGCTTGCAGAGCACTATCATAACGAACTGAGCATGTACACTTCACTTCGAGGGACTGAACATTGCCATTATCTCGAAAGACAGCAACAAAAAACAGTTAAAACTTCCTCCTTAATCTTGCCCTCTGGCGCTCTCTCCTCCCAGGCATCCTTCATCCTCTACAGAGAGTGACATCAGGTAAGCTCCAGCGGCTGGATGTGAATGCTGAAAATATAAGCCAAATCAAGCACAACACGGGAAAAATAGTAAAAATATTTTTAAAAAATCTTCAGGCAGAAAGGAGCTATATAATTGCTTTACTTACTGCAAATGTTAATATATTTCCCTTATTTCCTCTCTTCCTAAAATTTTACTTGCATGGCTAGAGCCAAATAGTACTCTGCACATCAAATATATTTTCTCTACATATAGTTACATGCCACAAACTCATGCCTGTTATAACAGCTCATTGTCAGATTTTACTATATTGAGCAGATTATTGCCCATTTAGTAGCCTCGAAGTAAAATATCCTTATTTTGGTACCATTTGCCATCAAGAAATTGACCAAAAATATGGTTTGAAATCTGTCCTATTTTGCACAAAACAAAGAATACACTATTAATTAAACTTCATTAAATATTTCCCCCTTCAAAATATAAGACAAAGTTAAAGGTCCACAAATTTCTTGCTCACACTTTTTCCTCATATTTATGGCAGAAAATACATACACTCATAGTCACCTTTATTTATACTTGAAGCAGAGGATGAAGTCTCTGGCCCACTGAAAATATGTTCATTGTAGTACAAACAAAGGAGTAATTTTTTCATTAATAATAAAGCATTTCTATTGGACACTAGCTTAAATGTAACAAAGAATAGACTGGTCATTCTTCATCATTATCTATAAATTAATTCTTCATATACTAACAGCACTACCTTTAATAATTCATAAGAAAGTGAAAATTTACATTTTAGCTTAGGGCAGTTGCAACCATAGTATTTATCAATGGCACTGGAATTCAAGGCTGAAAATCTTCCACCCCATGATTAATGAGAATACAAAGTGATTTCAACACCACAAAAGAAATTGAAGAAAATAAATATCATTCACCTACTCACAAAGGAAAGGGGAAAAGCTAAAAAGACATGACAGATATGTAAGATTCTGGAAGCACTGCCAGTATGTTTGCACCTCTGAAAAAATAAACTGCAAATGAGGGACAGTCTACCATCTCCTGAAACATTTTACAAAAATCCAGCATATTTGAATTGCAATTACTGTTTTTAAGCAATAACACATGTCAATGCTTTTATGAAGCATAACACAACTGAATGATTGATGTGAACCTGAAAGGTAATTGCCATCTAGAAGAAGGTGAGAGACCCCATAGACATACTTTTGGAGAAGCAATTCTCAGTCACAAAGAGACTCTTGTACCTGGACTGAATCAGTCGCCACAGAACAGGAATAAAAAAATTAAAAATAAAAAAAAAATTTAAAATTTTTTTTTAAAAAATAGAAAAAGTAAAAGGGAAGGAGAACGAATAAGCAAACCCAAAAGTAATAATGTTTCAAATCAGTAATAACAACTCAAAGGCTCAAGTGAACATTATCAATGAGCATCAATGAGAAAAGGCAAAAATATGCTGAAGAAAATAGCAGAGGTTTGGAAGATGGCAATTCAGCAATACTTGAGACTTGAGCCCATGCCAAGGAGCAATAGCTACTGGTGATGGGCCACCAGATGCTCTCAAGTGCCTGCACTGGAGGTGACAAGTAAAGCCCAGAAGCATGTTAGTGCCAGGAATTTACTATGTGCATCAGCTAATAAATTGTTATTGCAAGTCATGTATAATTATTTTTCAACATGGTGAAGGAGGCCTGACTGAAATGGACTCCAAGGTGCAAGGATCACAAAATACCAGAGATATATGCACACAGGCATCCCTAAATAATAATTTTGCCTCCCTCACAGCTCCCACTCACCTTATGCCTTTCAGTCTCTGGCTCTTTTACATTTCCCTCTTCTCCTGCCTTTGCCCCTTTGTCACTTCCACTGCCAGTGGAGAGGAAGGGACTAGCTGGGACTAGTAGAGAAACAGCTCAGATCTGATCACCATGTTCTTGAGGGCTGCATGAAATCATCAACCCCTTTTTACCAACCAGACCAGGAAAAAAAACCAGAGAAAGACATGGCAGAGAAATATTCACGCTACCTGCATTTAGACCCCAAAAGTAAATGCATGAGGTTCAGGGGTTTGTCACCTTGTCTTTCTGGACAGTCAGTGGAAAGAGGGACATCACTGTCCCCTTCCACAGATGTTTCCTCATGTCCCCCCCAGACCACAGCACAGGCTTTCTACAGGGTGACAGCACCTTCCCTTCACAGCTCTCCCCATCTCACATGTCTCCCTTGAGAGCAAAACCCCAGAAAAGGAACTGCCAATGAGATAACTTGACCTTCTCTCCTGCTCCAGGGAGAGCCTCTCAGGTAAGAGGAGCAAAAGAGAGTAAGTTGTTACATGACTGACTTCTCCAACAGCAGAAAAGATTTTCTGCTGTCTGGTCACATATCATGCTGGAACTTCAGCTACAATGAATTACCCTTGAAGTTCACTGAAAGCCAGTAACATCCAGCAGCCTGACTTGAAAATGAGATTAAAAAGACAAACAGCATAATGTCCTGGTTTTGGCTGGGATAGAGTTAATTGTCTTCTCAGTGGCTGGTATAGCGCTGTGTTTTGGATTCAGGCAGAGAATAATGTTGACAACACACTGATGGTTTTAGTTGTTGCTGAGCAGTTCTTAGCCTAAAAGCAAGGATTTCTCAGTCTCCCATGCTCTGCGGGCAAGTACACCAAAAGCTGGGAAGGAGCACAGCCAGGACAGCTGACCCAAACTGGACAAAAGGATACTCCATACCACAGAATGTCATACCCAGCAAAAAAACTGGGGGGAGTTGGCTGGGAGAGACCAATCACTGCCTGGTAATGGGCTGGGCATTGGTCTGTGGGTGGTGAGCATCACTTTATTGGTATTATGCATCGCCTGCCTGCCTTGGGCTTTATGCCTCTCTCACTCTCCTTTTCATTATCATTATTATTGCTGTTATTTTTATCATTAGTATTACTGTATTTTGTTTCAGTTATTAAACTATTCTTATCTCAACCCACAAGTTTTACCTTTTTTTTCCAATTCTCCTCCCCACTGGGAGCAGAGAGAATGTCCAAGTAATACTTAATTGCTGGCTGGAGACAAACTACAACACAGAGCTGTCTGAAGTCTGAAGGACCATTTGAGAGTTGGTTTGGGGGACTCACTAGCATTATTTTTCAAATGGGCTAACAGGTGTCCCAAAAAGCATACTGCTTGAACTAATACACAGTGGCCAGTTTTATTTCATGGAGTATAAAGTGAGTGTTGTGGAAAGACATGACCATACACAGCATTGGATGCTGGAACCAGACACTGCAGCATGAAGTAGAATTAATCTCAATATGCCTCTGATCCATCAATCTGGACTGCTGCCAGAAACAGGAATAGGAAAGTGTGGAACCACCTATGTCATCTGACAAGATGCAGACCTCTATTAGACTCCAATTCATCAAAAAACTGAGCCTTCCTGAGAAGGCACAAAGAGGCATTGTTATTTTTGCCTCTAAGACCAGGCGAGTTCTGCAACCATTACCAAACAACAGTTCTCAGAAACAGAAAAGATAAAGAAACCAGGAACACCACTGTCTTCCAATGAAAGACAAATTAAGAGCTGTACACAGCACGTTTGGGGAAGAACTCAACATCACACCAAGAACTATGTGTCCATACATATTTCTGCATGAAATGATAGACTACAGCATGAGCATGAAAACAAGACATCCACATTAACATAAACCACAGATGGATGGCTGAAAATGTCCTTCAGCCTGCACTGGCATCTTCCAGCCTCATGGCTCCATCCCCTCTCTAACATACTCATTCCCAACAGGAATACTTAGCACCAAAGCTGGAAAGCTGGGGGCTCTTTTTGTTACAGTTCCTTTCTGATCCCTGCAGAACTTGCCATAAGTGAACATCAAAGAACAGCCAAAGAGGCAACAGCCCTAACATTAAGCTTTGTGAAATATGCTATCTAGTATTTATGTCATTATTTATAAAACTAAGCTTTTACATTGACATAAGGAGAAAACCCTTATTGTTGTACTGCTGGAAATCATCCCACGTGATCATTACCAAGCCGCTCCCACTTGCCAGTACTTAATGAAATAAAAGCAATGATATTCATAGGATCATGGCACATGGTTACATATTACTGGTACAGACACATTAAAGATTTTTTTTTTTTAACTGCTTACAAGTCACCTCACTCTAACTTCTGTGTTTGGATCTAATTTGTATTTGCAAAGACATAAGGGAAGTTAATGACATGAATCTCATGGATAACTACATAATAAACACAGTATTTCATTCATGCCTGCTTAACATCCCATTAAGCCACCTTCTGGCTATCTAGTCCCATGCTATTATGCATTCTCAAGAGGAAAAAAGTTCTCAAAGAGACTATGAAAACACTAACATGTATCAATTGATTTCTTTTATTCAAATATAGGCAACAGATGAAACTAACTAAACAAACTAAAATTCATTTTAGTTTGCATCCTCCCTCCTATTCCCAAATTACTTTCTCACTAACGAAAAAACCTTCCTCCTATTCCCAAATTATTTTGCACTAAGGAAAAACCAGAAACACACCATTTCTTATGATTTCCTCTTGTGTAAAACAGCCCAAAGTATGAAAATCAGTTTCAATAATATTTCTACAGTTATGTTCACACTCGCTTAAACATCATCCTATTTGAATTTTCTTACCAGCTTCCAATAATTTCATCTGAAATTTATTCCCTAAAAAAATTTCATGCTGAATAGCCACACAATACTGGAAAAAAGAACAGAGTATCATGTACTGTTATGTTCTTCCTATTACTGACTACAAAATTTTTATAAGCATATGAAGAGCCACTGTAAGAAGCAGCTGTTAAAAAAATCCCATGCAGGTTTCTAAGCACTGACATTAAGGTATTTTTTTGCAATTAAAAAGTACCTTCTAGATGCTAAACTATAATAGTTCATCAATGAGAATTTACAAATGTGCATGCCAACAGCAGCATCTCATGCAAACAGGAGTACTTGCTACCTATAACTACCTAAAGCTATGGACTTAAAAACTGGGAACAATATAAGTTTTACTAATTATCCCTGGAGGAAAATTCCGGACTAGCATCTCTGGAGTATTAACTATTAGTTATTTGTCTCAACAGGGCAATTAGAAATGAGTTATTGATATAAATGCTCTGAATTGTAACTGTTGACAGAAATACCTCTTGAATATGTAAGTATGGGCTTCTTTTCTTTTTCCCATACAAAAGTTCACTGGAATTTAATTAAACCTCTACTGTACTTATTTTACAGCCTTCAATAATCCAAATATTCACAAACTTTCTTTTTTCTCTTCCAAATTTAATTTTATACTTCTTCCCAGAAATAATAGGAAGGAGAGACATTTATATACATAGTATTCTTTCTCATGTCTTTACAGTATCATTTATCATACAGCCTTAAAATCCAAGGTATTGTATTGACAGGACAAATGGAACTGTTATGCTTATATTGCATTTATTGTGGTATTTTCCTCTAAAAAATAATATCAACTATATTCATACTTTTTTGGTGCAAATACATCAACATTTTACATCAATGTATTTGTATTAGAAAGTACAGTCCACGTAGCAAATGAATGTTGTCTGAAACTGTCAAGATAGCCATTAAAGTCTGAGGTATATATCATGCTTTCCAAGTCATCACATCTAAGCTCTGAAAGCTAATTTTCACTTAATAACTATTCTTTAGCTCATCTAATCTAATTTTTGGGATACAGTCACCTTTCTGCTTTGACACTTAACTCTTACTCACTTAACTTACTGCTCCCTCAAGAAAAATGCTACTTTAATCAAAAATGATATGACATCTGTATAGAGAAAAACAGTTTTCTCAGTATCCATTAGTACTTGTTTTTGAAGAAACTGTCTAAATGATCTAACTGCTACATAAAGAGAAGTAGGAGATATTTAACCATGCCTGATGTTTCCAGACTAAATGAAAAGCTCTAACTATGACCACTAAACTTTATTATTACTGCATATTTACATAATTCCTTCTGCATGTCATGCTGTTCCAAGACTGTCCTTAAATAATTGCATATTACCCAACTGAACATTCTTCCAGTTTCTAACAATTGAATATATCCCGGCTGTTCATTAGCATTGTTAGCTGAGAGACCACAGAATATATACATAAAGTATCTTGCTAAAATCTTAGCCAGTATTTAGAAGGTTAAGACCTGCTTCTTAACTATGCCTGCTTAAGAGCTGTCATGCATTTACACCTAACACAGGAATACATAGAAACTAGAGTAATTCAGCCTTCTCCATCATCCATTGCTCACTGGGTTTGCCTTGTTAACTTTTAAAAACAAGCAAAAAAAACCAAACAAAACCCACAACCAAACACAACAAAACCCCCATTGTTTTTACCTTTTCCTTCCTCTTTCTTCTTCTGCATTTATCAAATCTTTTCTTCCTGACTTGCTTCTCTGTTAGCTAGCTGCAATTCACTTTGTATCCTAGCTTTCCTGATTTTATTCACTTCATGCTGTAAGACTATTTCTGGTGTTTTCAGATGTTTTTTACTTTTTTTTACTTTCAGGTCTACAGAGAAATAGTTTTCTTTTTATTCTTATATCTCCCCTGTGTCCTCTGAAAATAAATTCTACATTTTACATAAACAAGTGCCACCACACTGACTAAATATATTCGTATCTTACAATGAGGTTAAAAAAATTACAGTATCCACGGTCACCAAATTACCTTTCGTCCTTGATTTTCAACCATGCCATGTAGAATTTTGCCTTAATAACAAGTTAGGATTGTACCATGCACAGTCATTAAAATTCCCTGAAGCAAGAGTTAAAAAAGAAACAGTGCTTCTTATCAGTACCAAGAAATTGCACTGATACTTCTTAAAAAGCATAGAAAGGCAGTCAAAGAATCGTGAAAACAGTTTATAGAAAGAGCAGCATTAAATTGCCTTTGGAATTCATTCCTGAAACAAGCAACCTCTTTTAAGAGCTAACAAGTATAAAATACTGTTATGAATGTTTTGGAAATGATCCTCAAGTTGTCATTCACTCCCTCCAAGTGTCAGACTGACAGCATGAAGCAGTTGCATGTCCAGTTTATGGGCTGTTTTGTTCCCAAGCCATAAAACCCCATTTCTGAAAGTGAGACGATTACCTACTTTTAAACAGCCTATGGGTAGAGAAAGGTGGTTGCTCAGTTTACCTCTTATGGGTGGAAAGAGAAATAAAGAAGATTTCCATTTAAAAAAGATGTTATGAGAAGTAAGGAAATTGAGCATGCTCAGCACCAATACAAGATCTGGGCCTTAATTTCCTTTAGGGCTTTGCTCAAGCCTGACATTATCCACTTCGGGCAAACAAACCATGTGACATGGCACAAGATTTAATTTTAAAATAATTTGTATGTGCAATATAGACCTCTTGTATATAACTGAAAAGATAAATCACATATGGAGAGCTACATCTCATCTTGACATATATCAAAAACCCTTTAGCCTTTCTTTATGTGGTGTAACACTGGAAAACACCTTGTACTTTAGTCCACATTCTACTCGGCTTCCTCTCCAAGGCAGGTGTCTAGCAGAGAGTCACCCACTTAAACATTTGCAAACCATTCGCTGAATTACAAAACTCACCTTTTCCAAGTTAAGAGAAAGAACTGTGATTTGCCTTTTCCCTTGGTGGAAAGTACAGCAATCCCAAGCAAGTGGCATGCAAGGCTGTTTATGTATCAGACTCTGTAATCACATTTCAATGTTTTACTGGTTGTAAATAACATGCATGAGCGCCCCAAGGACAAAATTGCTCTTTTGCTGCCAACATTAGTTGTTTAATGATCTGAACAGCAGAAGCTGCCAGTTATTGTATTCCATTTTAAAGTGCCATTTAAAGTCACACTTGTAATTATGATACCTTTGCTGTGAATTTATAACTTAGCTAAGGAGCTTTAGGAATGCAACTTGTGGAGTCCTGGAACAGCTACTGGTAATTACATATCAATTTCACCTATGGCAAAATACCATGTGTTTTGTATGTTTACTGCCTAGCACCCAGCATCAGCTTTGCCAGTAGCTCCAAACTGTGGAGAGGGGCCCGAAGTACCTTACACAAGGCATGGCATAGCCCTGTTCTGCCGGGCTGGTCACAACTTCAAGGGATCTACACAAGCACATGAACAGCTTTTCCTAATAATTCTGTTATGAAGAGGTCAATAACTACTCTAATACATTCCTTAACAACATTAGTCCTTCTAATCACTTAAAACTCACCTGAAACAGCCAGCATTTTGGCTTCAAGTAGAGCTGGTAGTTGAGTCTCAATATCACTCACTTTCCTCCTCAAAGTACTGCAGAGTTTCTGACTCGTGCAAACCTAAATTGAGGCAGACAGCCATGATATAGAATTCATTCATGTAAAAGTATAAGGCAGTTGAAATGGGGCTTCAAATGTTCTTGGTTTACAGACATGACATAACATCCTGCAACAAGGTAAAAAAGCTTAATAAAAAGTGATGTCTTTACAGAAATACCCAACATGAATCAAAATTTCCAGGCTTTGCTGCACATTCTATTATAAAAGTAGGGAATGGTATTAGCATTAGCTACCTGCATGAAAGAGGACATGTTTCACTATGAGATACTGAGGCTGCACACTGAAGAAAGGCCATCTTACAAATTCTGTACAGTATCAGTATTAATGACACTTGAAGTGGAGCATAAGTAAACCAATACCTGGAGATTAAAATGCCATAATATACAATGTCCACTGATTTTTATACAAAACATACCGTGCTCTGCATTTTAACTGAAAAAAGGCAAAGCAGCCTTATTTTTTGCACAGGCAACAAATAAAGCTATACCAGCTTAATACTGTACTTTGTTTCACATTCAGGAGACAAAGATGACTGGGGTTTAGGTTTCTTTCTCTTGCTCTCTTTTTTATCTTTTTAACTGGAGGGCCTTGAGCCTTGGTATTAAAAACATGGAGAGAGAAAAGCGAGAAAAGCGAGAAAAAAATATAAGTGAAATTCAGCTGTTTCGGTACTTCACATTTCAGTGTACACTGCCACCTCAGAAGGACCTTATGCAGCATACACAGTTCATACAAGTCTCACATATTCAAAACTGTGGGGTTTACCCCATACTGCATTATTTGGGACGAAAAGCAAAATGAACAAACAAAAACCCTTCAATGAACTAAGGCAAATCCCTTGTTCTAAAGGCAGATGTCAAACACTTGCTGAAAATTGTACCTGACACTTAAGAAAACATTGCATTCATTGGAACCAGGGGTAAAGCAATAGTAAAGATAGGCAGAGGCCAGTTCTGAAACAATGTGATGTGAAATCCCCAGGGAGGAGTTTCCCTGCCTTCCTTCACTTTTATTTCTTCCTCCTCAAAAACAAGTGCCAAGCTTGTTAACAAGAGACACAGTTATCACTTCACTTTTTAAGAGCAAAATCCTTATGGTTCTAATGGTTTATCTGTTTATACAACTAAATTATAATAATTCATATATGACACTAGCTTTAAATCCATTTCAATTAATAACAACCTCTTGCTTTACTGAGATTGTCTGTTACCTACAGATGAGTCTTATTTTTTTCTTGAGTCAAAAGAACTATCCTCCAAGCAGTAACTGCTCCTTCTAAAGACGTCAGAGTTGTCTTATTAATTTAAAAACACATATCACTTCTGTACCTGCTATAATCTTTAAATTCTCAGATATCTCGTTTTGTTTCAGTACCCCCTTCTAAGTGACTCACCAGCTAATTCACTTTAAATGTTTTTAAAACCCCAGACCTGCCAGAGGTGAATAAATGTGACTAAAGAACCCAAAGGCCATTTCTGTCTCCCATCTCCAAAATAAATCTAAAAGTTTTTAATGACTTCTTTCCAAGCAATACTGTCTCTTTAGGGGCATTGAATGGCTCAGTGAATTGCAATTAGATGGGGAATTTTTCAGCTCCAGGAAAACTGCATGAATATATCCCATGCTGGTAGTAACTTAAAGTCATTATCACTAGACAGCTGTTTGGCAATTATGCAAAATAAGCTGGGACGTTTAATCAGTTTCTAGTGAGCACCGTCCACTTTGTAACCACTACTGTCAGAACAAAGCTTGCTGGCACTGTTTATTAATGGACCAAATGCAGGGACCAGAGGCAGAAAGGCAGTCCCCCCAACTCGGAGATGATTCTTCTGGAACATGAGATAAGTAGGTTGCCGAGCCTCTGCTTGTATCTGTGTCACATGTATTCTGTAGATAAATGAACAACATTAATCTTCAGACATATCATATGGCACAGTTCAACAAAACCAAACGAGCAAGTGGGAAAGACAAAGTAATATATCCCAAACTAATAGCATTGCTTCTATGTTACATCAGGTCTACTCTACAAGCTCCAATTCTTTTCACTTTTTCAAATTATTTTATCTTAATAACAGACACCATTATTCATTACAGGAGCTTATTCAGCCACTAAGGAAAGGTTATTTCTTAGCTAACAATGATGGTGAACATTCACAGTGTCCTTGGCTTCCAGTGAACACCATTCTCCTCCAATCAGTCTGATTGTAGATGCCTGTGGACCCAGCAATGCCTTTTCCCTGCTCTCACTGACCAGCTCTGCTCTGGCCCACAGACCAACAAGCTCAAAGCCTAAAAAAACACTCTTTCAGTTTCAGGAAAGTGTTTTTGTAGCCAAATACTACTGTATCTATTTAAAAATCCTCTTCAGTGGTTTCTGAGGTTTTTTTAAAGCAGACTTTTTTTTTTTAAACGCCCTTGTTTAGGAATATACCTTACAAATCTGCGTTCAGATGCAAATGTTACTCGAAAAAGCAGTCTATCTGAAACCAGTAGGAAGCGGGTTAGCAAAGATATGTGGAATCGAGATGAAAAGCAGCAAAACATCAAAAGCAAATTTGCCCATTGTCATCCTCTGCCATCTTTGTAGCATATGATGTTAATCTAAAACAGCAAAAACAGGGACAAGGACAGCAAGCAATGCACTGGAATTGACTCTCTCCCCAATCATCTCAAGAGAAAAGAAGTTTTAAGTAACCTTCATATTTCTTTACAACAGCACCTTGGAAAAGATAAAGAAATTCTGCTATCACTGCCTAAAGGAAGGAACAGTCTATTTGGTCTCCCACACAGCACAATCTTGCCATTAGTGAAAGCAGATATTAATTTCTGAAGGAAGGTGGTGAATAAGGGACAGTGCTCCCTTCATTAGCAAGCAAAAGTTAGCTTTTGCAGCCACAGCTGAAAACAAGAGATGAGGCAGAAAAGGCCATAAAAATGCCAGTGGCACAGGGGGAAAGGAAAGACCTTTGACAAAGGAATGTTTTCACCATACAATAGAAAGGTTTAAAAGACCAGCTCTATTTATTTTGAGATGAAAATAATAGGATGATCTGAATAAACTAAATAGTAAATTATTTGGAGGAGTCTCATTATGTGCTTTCTGTTTACCTTCTATAACAAATAAAAGACATCACATAGGAATGGAATAAAATTAAAATAATATTTTATCTATTTAAAATTTAAAGAAAAAAGTAAGCAGTGAAATTCTACCTCACAGACTTCTCTACTGTCACCCAATGATTCAGCTGTTACTGAAAAAGTCTCTAGATACTATGGTGATAAAATAAAACCTCACAAGGCACATTTTCTGGGAAGAAAGCAAATTTCATACCTTATGTTTCAGCTTGCAAATAGCTTAAAACAAGACATCACTTTGAGCTACTGAACAACTCATTCATTTTAGCAGATCAGCTGTAGCTTAGTTACGATAATTTCCTTGATACTTTGTTCATAGTCATTAAAAAAATAAATGGGGAAGCATTGCAGTAATCTAATTTTCCCAAGATATGGGCATAAGCAAAGAAGATGAGCTCAAAATAAAGTGCAAGAAAAGGAAGGAGCAGTATCAGGATGCAGTCTTCAAATTATCTTTGTAACAGTGCATGAGAAAAGTGTTGGTCGAGATGATTAGGAAGAACAGATTATAAAGGATAAATTTTTTGCCTGGTTTAGGTGAGTGCTATTAGAGAAAGAACATGAAAAATACGTTTATTTCAGAGTATAAATTCATTATTAATCAAAACCCTGAAATATGTTTCACTCCCTGTTTCATATAGATCTATGTGAATTAGCTAGAGCAAATGGACCTTTTATTTTCTAGAGCATTCATGGAAAAACGGGGCCGTTCTGAAATAAAACTCTAGTGTTCTACTTCTAGAAAGGAGCCCATAAAAAATAACAAAGTTAAAGTATTAGCATTTCTGGTTAGAAACCAAAAATTATGCTAAATATGCTATATCACCTTTCTTTGTATTTTTCAAGCGATATGAAAATGAGACTTCTAGCTAGATTATTAGTGAAATGGCAGGAAAAAGAGGTACTTCTTTATCTTCTTCCACTCACCAACAAAACCAGTTAGGCAGAAAAGTATTAAGTTATATAAAGTTATATTAAGTATTTAAATATTATAAAGTATCTTAATACAGGCAGACTCTGTACTAAGAGAGAAAACATTCAGCTATAACCATGATTTCATGAAGCTGAGGAGTCTGTTCCTGAGCAAGAGGACTGATGACCAGTAAAAAAGCCGAGAAAAAAGAAATTACTTCATCGGCTTCCTGAAGTATTATAATCTCTGTGGCCTCTTCAAATAAAAAGTTGGGGAGGGCTCTTCAGCATATGCTTAAAAATATTTATGTGCAAAACCTTATTAGAAGGAATACTACAAAACCAACTTCCTAAGACAGAGACAATTTATTAAGACCAAACTACGATCTGTTTCTGTAAATATTCTGAAGAACTGAAAACATGCACTTACTTTGGCAGTAGTTTCTTTAATGGACATGCTGAACAATTGTTCTTTTTCCTGAAGGCTAGAAGGAATTAAAATATAATAAATCAAATAAATAAAATAATTACAATCATTAAAATAAATAAAATAAAGTTAACCTCTGCTCAACACAGTCTGCTACAAAGGACATATTTTCACATAGAAATAAAGTGTTAAGATGACTCATACAAACCCAACAGAGCCAATACCCAGATAAAAACTACATCTAGCTTCAGGGTTGCTAGTGACTAACCAACAGCACCTTTACACTTCTTTATTAATGACTGTATGGATTTTACTTACCAGTTGAAACACAGTTATGATTATTTATGTAATCATAACATCATAGAAGTCCCCAGCAATGTCCAGGACTGGTGTTAGACTATCATCCAAACACCTAACACAAGGGCATTTCTGACACAAAGAATTGGCAGTTTCCTATCTTCTTACAAACCAGTTTTCAATTCTGAGAGAAAAAGTTCAACTACTGTCACTTGTTCTCACAGTAATTTTATGCAAAATACCAGTACTCAGTTTCTTTAGATCCATAAAAAACTATCAAATATTTGTACTGAATTGATTGACCATTAGGCCCACATTTACATGAAAAAATTCACGGTTTTCTTCCACATATTATAAACAAGCAGGTTTCCTACTTTTATATTACTGAATCTAAAGTAAACCTGTGCCTTTGGTTCTTTCAAATAAATTCACTATTTACATTTTTAAAATGAAGTTCAAAAATCCAAGTCAAATCAAACATCAGGAATTAGGAGAGGGTTTTTTGCAACTGTAATACTGCACTCTCTCCAATTTAGGAGGCATACACTTTTTATACAGTGTTCAATTACTCTCTCACACGCTATTTTCTTTTCTGTCAAACAGCTCAGTTCTGTGTACATGTCAGTCAGCACTCCCCATCAGCAGCATCTCAATTTTTCCTCATGCCTGAGTAATAAAAACTTCTGTCATGACCCACTGTTACTATTTTCCCCAAATAAGAACTATTAATTTATTTCTGAGCTTTTCTCTGATGTTCAGCAAAGAAATATCGAAACATATCAGAGACATCACTAGATTTATTTCAGTGATACTCTTGCGTGATAAGGCAGTGTTGTATTCATTTTACAGGAGGAAGAAATACAAGCCACTGTTATTCAGAAAACACACTACAACTGAGAGCCTGTTTTGACATGCACGCAACTCCTGCTGCCTATGCATTTCTCTTTTCTATGCATTTCAGTTTTCCTTTGAGAACCTGCTCTTATTTTCTAAGTACAGCACTTACTGAACCTTATTCCAAGAGTCAGCATTTTCACGTGCCTGAATCGCAAAGCAGCTGAAGCTGGACTTGCACTGAGTTACTGATCACCTGCAGCAAGCCTGGACCATCCTGCCCAGCTGCACATGGGAGTGAAATAGCCTCAGAGGCAGAATTCAGCATATCTTCTAATCACATTAATGAGGCATCTATTTGCACTGCTATCCCTAATATCCTGCTTCATGGAGCACACACCTTTTCTATCTACAGCCCAGCCAGGCCTGCCGCCTCATTACCACCCCAGCGCCTGCGCAATGCAACAAACAGAAGTGCAGCTGCCTATCTATGTAAAAGTGTTTAATGACATTTCCCACAGAGCAATCTCGAACTTCTCCCTTTTCTACAGCAATATATGTGCAAAACACAAAGTATTGCATGTGTAATGATGCCATTATCAGCTCCCAGCTTGCCTCTGGGCATGCCAGAGGGAATGAACTATTTAGCCACTTCTTTTCTTATGCTTTGGGGCTCCCAGTGACTTTCAGCATCTCCCACAATTGGCATCTGAGCTGGTCAGATTATGTAAAAAAAAGCTGGGCTTTGTGTACAGATGTCAAGGGGCAGCAGCAAGGCTGCAGTGTGTAATTGAATGAATAATGGGTGACTGACCCAATTGTGCTGAAATTGCCTTAAAAAATGCAACTCTGAAGACCCAGGCCACAATAAAATGTAAAGTGCAGTTATAGCCAGAACAACAGTATATAGACGGCAACTCTATCTAACAAATATCTTCTAAGTGCTCTTCCTCTTATCTGTTTACTTTCCTCACAGAAAGCCCCCCCAGGTTCATACATTTCACTGCGCTGCAGAACTCACACAGCTAACAGGAAGAGAGGATTTTTAACTTCTTTGAAACAATGCATCCAAAAAAGCACTGCAAGCTAGGACCCAGTTGTCAAATCTGCATTGCTAACAAGGATGCACAAGCCCATGCAGACTTTCAGGACCAGGTGCTGAGTGGGAAAAACCACTCTTTTTATACCCAGATTTCTTTTTTATGAGTCTCTATCAAGTCATTGAAAAATAAATAAGGAATCAAATGCTGCCATTTCAATGACAGCAGAACTACAGTTTTAAGAGAATTTTGTGGAACTATAGTTTTAATTAAATTTTATATTAATGTGACTTATATCAATAAAGGATATAATTAGTAAACAATTAATGTTACCCAAGCTACTGGTAGCTGCATTAACCACAGACTCAAATATAAAGATCCTTTTGTTACAGCTACAGCGTTCACGCAGACTCTTACAAGTGTATTTGTATTATTTATGGTATGAATTTCACAGTAGCATTCTGTTTCAAATCCTTGTTAACCTTCATAGTGATACCACAGGAATCTCTTACCCCTTGTAGAGATTAGCCCATCACACAACGCACGCACAGCAATCAAAACCATGTACGAACCAGCCGTAGTTACCAACTACAACCTGTTTTTAACTACATTTATTCCCAGGTTGTTTTCTGCTACCACAAAACACTGTCTCAGAGAAGCCCCTCACAAGCTTTCCAATTAACTGACAAGGTAATGACCCACAAGAGTAACCAGGCAGTCAATACTGATTCATTCTACCGACAAAGAGCTTTAACAGCCATGATCTGTTACATGTGACTTGAACCAGAAACAGTATTTTCTTTTACAACCACCCTGGAGCATCATATTTCATTTTAAGAGGGGTATTCTGTCTGCTTAAAAGCTGCTTTAGGTATTACTACAAGGGTAAATGGCTTTAGAAAGAGCTCCTTGGAATAACACTAAATTCTTGCCTGGGAAGGCATCCATAGTTTAGACTCATTGCTATTCTTCTCTGACAGAACAGCTAATCAAGAATTTGACAGCTTGTCCTCACAGTCTTAGCAATCCATTATAAGGACCATTCAGAACTTACTTCTCAAATTCAATATAGCCTAACTCCATCACAGAGAAAGCATAGTTCTTGACCCAGCTAATGAAAGCACTAGAGTAAGACAGGAATTCAATTAATACAAATTTAACTGACTAAATATGAAGGAAAATAAAGCTTTTAAACACTTGCAGAACCCACAGCAAACTATACATCACGTACAATATCTTCATTCATGCGGATGGCCACACAGGCCTTTCATTTAAGTGACATGCCGTGGACTTACAGACGTTGGGATCCATTACGAGGAAAGAAGAAAAGAAATGTACACGTACTACATCCCAGAGTATCACAGTGTACATGCTAGACTAGAACAGGAAAGCAGGAGCTGAGGAATGACGTAATTTATGGATGATAAGGGAAACAAAACTTTGGCAAAACATGGACTTTGGCTGAAGAGTTGCAGGAGGATGCGGAAACACTGCATCATGTTCAGAAACTGAGGCTGATCTGGCATGTAACAAGAGACTATGGGAAAATTTTAGGATCCAAACACTTCAGGCAGTAACCTTTAAATATCTCATTTAACTGATAATAAAGAACAGTTACTAAGTATATTTAATTGTAATAACACAGTTGTAACCTGCTGAGATGATGATGTTCACAATAGGGAATGGTGTGCAGGTAAAATAAAGGAAGACATTTCAATACAATAGAGGACAGAAGGCAGACTAGGAACCGAGTGGTCTGATTCACACATCCCTCACTCTGTCACAGGCTTCCCACATGACTACAGGGACATTAAGTATCATGATATAACAGACAATGTTTGAAATGCCTTTTAAAGAATCTTCTGAGAAGTTATGATTTGCATGCAGGAATTCATGCAAATACTGTGGAAGTGGCTTTGTTCCGTGGAAGGCTAACCAGCACAATACTGGGAAGAATGGCTTTCTACTAAAGGAAGGCATGTTTCTGAATGTCTTTCCTTCCACCATGCTACTACACTTCCCTTTGCATACCAGGCTATTATGTATTTATGTTTTGCTTCCTAAGAAAAAATTCAAAGAATGCAAATGGGCAAAAGGCAATTCATGCTGCTCTCCACATTCAAGATATAGAAATATAAACACTGCTTAAACAGAAGCAGTTCCTGTATGACAAAAAGTGTAGAGATAATTCAGTTGCTGTATCTGCACAACAGAATATACCACATGTATGGTACCAGTATAAAACAAATCTTGTACTAAAAATTCTTATTTTTCATAGAGAAATTAAGCTGCCATCTCTATACCTGCCTAAAGACACTGAAAGACAAGTAAAAAGTCTTTTAACAGCAAATATTCTCCTTTACATTACTGTCACCTAAAAAATTATTATAGATACTGTCATTTCACTTCCTATCTCCACAGGACAATACAGTGCTTAAGTAAAAAGCACTTAATTTCTTTAAAACTAAGCACAAGTCAGAACAATTCAGAATTACCCACATTTGAATTTATAATTCAAGAACAACAGCCTAGAAGCCCACACTCAGATTGTATGCAGAAAACATGGTGGGCTGAACCCTCTATTCATATGAATATGTATTCCCTCCTAGATAAAATCAGCAAATTTGAACAGTTTACAGTTTGAATTTGGCCCAGAGTAATGTGACTGCCTGCAAAGGATAACTCCATTCTCATGATTACAGCCTGAGGAGAGCAGGGCTTTTACACCTTTATGTCTTCTAACATGATTCCTCCTCTGATTCTGAAGTCACAAGAAGCTGTACTGTCTTAGAAGATGAAAATATATAAACTGAGCCTTACACTTGTAATCTTGCTTTTAACAGCAAACAGAAGCTGACCTTCAAGAAAAGCTTTTGTCCAGTTCCTTGTAAAAGAAATCAGAAGTGCTACTTGGAGAACATTTGGTGTAAACATCTGCTACAGTCTACATCAAAGCAAAAATCCACCAAAAATCTTTGGTGTATGGACTTCACTGTGCCTTTAGGGAAGAAATCCACAATATAAAAATCAAATCAAACAATCAATAACTTCCTTTTATTTTTATAGTTCCCTCAATGGCAATATCTCAAAGTTTTGAAAACAAATCAGAAAAAAAAAGCTCTGAACAAAACTATATTTAACAAGAGGGATCTTTAAGCTAGACATGTTCAACTAAGACTAAAGAAAAAAAAAAAAACCAGTGAAAAAACATAGCTGTTACCAAAGTTTTCCTGAGGAAAATCAACAGATTATTTATAGATACCATGTGCAGATTTTTACCAGGACAAGACCTACAGGATGATGCTGGTCCTACAGTTCTGCTCAATTAAGGACATTCAGGGCTAGAATGCATTAAGTGCACTAATTGTTGCACTAATTAATCGCTTTTTGTTTTCTTTTGAAACTCTACCACCAAGTTTGACTCTATCTAATCAAGAAAGATATGGGATAAAAAGATTTTCATTCTATGTGACCCTTTCATAAGCCCGTCTGGGCTACACGACTGAATAACACCATACTGAGAAAGCAGTTTTTCACTGAAGCACGTAAGTTCCTTTTCCTCTTTGTGTAATGATCCACGAGACTTTAATCAATGATATTTTCACAGCAGCATATCTTTGCAATGGGAAGTAAAATCACCATTTAAACCTAAGTCAGGGTTTTCCAAATAAACTCTGATTTTTCCTTGGATAATGGAGCCCACAGACAACTTCTATATGATGAGAGTTAGTTAAAAAAATATAAAACCACAAAATTTTGGCTGAACTAATGTTGTGAAAATCCAATTTCTCTATCTAAACCTGACAGTGCTCTTGAGGGAAGGACTTTGACACTAAATAGAAGGAGAGAAGAGCTGAGTTTAACACAATAATGAAAATGAAATTTCTGGCAGCTGCAAGCACTAGTCACCCAAATTAGAAGTAAAATGCAAAGTCTCACCTTGGAAAACTTCCAACTTCAAAAATTAATCTGATCTGAGACACCAAATATCAAGAGATGTACTTTAAGGTACAGCAGCATTGCACCTTCTGCACATTTCAATCTACAATGTTCACCAAGGAATATGAATCAGAACCCAAAATTATGCACCTACCCCTGAGCAATCTGAGAGCTGATTTTGCTCCAGCAATTTGGAGCAACCAAGCTTCAAGCTATCATTTGCAGAGCAGTATTTCTTCACTGTTGCTATACATCAAGGATTGCTTCAATACATGTGCTTCCCCACTCAAAACTTATGAAGAGTCGGAACTGGAAACACACTTTCCCAAGGTTTATATAACCCCAGCTTACCAATAAGGTTTCCCACTGACTCATGGCCTGCTGCGTGACTGTACTTGTCTTTGTTGACTCTCAAAGCGTTACACCTATATCAAGTGTACTATAAAAGATCATCCTCCTGCCCAGCTCTGACATACACCAAACCTCTAAACAGACAAGTCTTACTTGCTGCAGTGCTGCCAGATATTAGCCCCAATTCAGAGACTTGAAGAAAAATTAGGGCATTGAATGACACTTCACAGTTTTTTTAAAGAATGAATAACAAATTGGTTTTTTTAATGCGAGCAATACAATGACAGAAGCAGAATCTCAGTATGGTTTGGGGGGTTTTACATAAAATCACTCCAACAGAAACAATCAGTTCACAGACACCTAGAGATGCTGCTGGAGCCTTTAATCATCACAACAAGCTCAATTTTCATTGCCATGTATTGAGAAATCTTCTGGTCCTATAAATCACCATCCAGACAGCCAAACCAGCTGGCTGTTCCAACCAACCAAACCATTCATATGGTGCTGGATTTCCCACCACTCCTCTGCCAGCTGATGCTGCAGGGCAGTTGAAGCAGTTGTTGCTTCAGCTGCTATCAGGAACATGAGCATCAGACTGAGAACAAAGGGACAATCAAACAGCTATCTGCGGGAACAGTTCATCACATCCTAACTGATACTTTCCCCAGATTTTCTGACGTATCAATAGATCCCCATTCTTCTGCTACATCTGTCTGGAGTGCACAGAAACTAGAGCTTGCCCACAGCAGCTGCAATTATTCTCCTAAGAATAACATCCCTTTTACTTCACTGACTGAAAGGGTCTGTCCCTAGATATTGTTGCTAGCTGTTTCTCTTCATTATATACAAACGAATTCAGTATCACACATTGATTGAGACAGCTGGCCATTTTTCCCTAAAGAGAAATAAATCTCATTGTGCACATACCCAGAGGAATCAGCACATATGTGGCCTGGGCTTTATAGGCTGCTACGTCCCACTGGATGCTGTTCAAGCAAGCAGAGGGAACCAGGTGCTCAGCAGGGTAAACCAGATTCCTCATTACACCGTATGGGTGGGCACTCAAGCAAGTGTTACTTGATTTTCTGTTTCAACTTATTCTTTCTGTAACACTGCTTGGAAGGACAAACATCTGTCTCTAAATACTTCAGGTTGGCAGCAATGGGTCTGTCCTCCAAGCTGGAAGACTGGCCCTTTCCTCTCCCTGCTGTGTTTTTATCCCCAACCTGCTCTTCCCAAGAAAGACAGTGTCTATGGTGCGGGAGTAGGCTTTGCAGAAGCCCTTTCTCCTCCCTCCAACAGGGGTCCCCACCCCCCCTCCAATGGGATCAGAGTCATCATGAACTTCTGAGCCACATTTGCACCTGCACAGGAAGCAAATTCACTTCATGTGCCAAAGCACAGACATTTTATAGCATGCCAGGCTTTCAATACATAGTTACTCCTAGAGTTGCTGCCACAAGTGAGAAGAAAGGAAACAAGGCCACTTGCCCATTAAGTCTACCCTTCAATACTAGCCAGAGAACAAAGGAATGAAATTAATCCTAGGTAGACAAAATGGAGAGGGAAGCACCTCTCTGGCTACACGAAAGATGAACCTCCTAATCAGTCCACTCACAAAAGATGAGGCAGATCTCTTCTTTCACCTATGACTTGTCTTAGTCTCTCACAAAAGACTGTAGCCAACTACTTTGAGAAAGATGAGATGGTAGCTTCATCAAAACAAAATCCCAGGTGTAGGACTAGCTGAAAATGAGACAAACCTATTGTCAAGGCTTAAGATGGATTATGACATTTGATAAGAAATTGGGAGTTTCCCTTCAAAAGGCCCTTGTGGCAGAGGAAGCTGGCTGTGAGGACAGTCCCTCTGAGGGCTCTTTCCAGGGCAGAGTCCTTCTCACGTGCCAGGGAACATCCTCCCTGGCTCTGCTCCTCAGCTGCAGGCCCACTGCTGCAGGTTTTGGGAAGCTGTAGTGCACAGGATAAAATGGATCAATGGATCATTAAACAAGAGAACTACAATTTTTAAAAAAATGGGCACCATACCATCTTCATGATATCTAGCTATAATAGCAGCAGTGGTATCAGCCGTATTTTAAGAACCCTGAAATAAAATTTTGGTTCATCTCATAAAGCATAGTCAAAGGCATGTTTCCTACCACAGAGAACACTTTTAAAATTCTGTGTTAAGCACTAAAAAAAACCAAAAGTCAGAGCAGCATGAAAGGGCCGTAAGTCAAGGCAGTAAGGCAAATACTCCAAGTGACTTGTGTGTCATCATCAAATCATAGAACATGACTTATCACCAATTGAAATTAAGTCAACCAAGGAGACCTTGCGGGGCAGCTGAAGCTGTCAGAAGGTTCCTGTGCCCAGAGCTTATGACTGAGAGACAGAAGAGGACAACAGGGAGAGCAGTTTCTGGCGCTGTGCAGCATTTCTTCACGCTGTTCAAAGACTGTTTTTCAATTCCTGTAGACCTGCACAGGTTAAATGACTGAACTAGCGACGTGACTGAGAGCGCTTTCTTCTTTACTCCTGTGAAGTGTGATGAAGCTCTGGCTGCGGTGGACATTGCACAAGTCACCTGTTCTGTCTGTGCATCAGCAGCTCAAGGCTGTCATTTTATCATGCATATCTATAAAAGGGAAACAAAGGAGGGAAAAGCTCTCATTTTTCATTTACCTGTTTTGCTTACTTGCATTCCTTTTTAATATTATCCTTTCCCTGGAATATTGATACTTTATAGGAATACCACGTGGACAGATAATGCGGTATAAGCGTGACAGAGAGAGATATTTTTTAAGAAGGAAAAAAAGGAGGAAAATTCACCATACAAAGCAGGGAATAGCACAGAGGAAGGAACCCAGAAGCTTCATCCTCTCACACAGCACAGTAGGAAGAATCTTACAGAGATTAGACGAATGTACACACAAACACAGATTCTCACACCCCCATCACTGAAACGTAACAGCATCTGGGAAGGCAAGGGGCTATCAGGTAGAGACAGCTGACAGCAGGAGGAGGAAAATCTGGTCAGAAGGATAGAAAGCCATTCTGCCCAGGGAGGACCACTGGACTGCTGACCCTCCCAGGGCAGAGACTTGATAATGCAGCACAGAAAAATCATGTACCAAGTGAAGGGCCCAGAAGTAAATAAAATTTCAGGAGAAGGTAAAAGCAACATTGACTTACTAAAATTGGCTTTATGTATAGCCAGTCCCAGGACCACCTAAAACCGCCCCAGCACCAATGAGGTCAGAAATCAGATAACGATGCAAAGTGTGTAGATGTCTACTAAACTGTCAGGGTTTTCACAGACCAACTCATAACACAGCATAGGAGTCTCTCCTGAAAAAAAATTCAGGAATATCTTTAAAAACCAAAACAGTTCCGATTATTTTTGCTTCTAGCCTACCTAGCAACATCACTTTCTATTTGTAATTAAGCACTACAAAGACTGTGACATCAGGAAAAAGACAAAAAAAAAAAATTCGAACAACTCAAACAGCAAATCCAGAATCGAAGACTCCAAGAGCATCTAGCAGTTTTCTGATGTCCCACACACAGGCCCTGCAAAGAGTCAGGAACATTGGCAACCTGTGCACTATAGTAGAAATTTTTTGATGTTATAAAGCCATTTCATCCCCCTTTTCTTTGTATTTGAGTTACTCTCCTGTTTCCAAAGGGCGTTTTTGATACATAGGCATTGTCACAGGAATAGTCAAAAGAAACCCTGCATGCTATCGAGCAAACAACAGATATCCTTTGGAAAAGACAGATTGTAATTTGGTTTGCTACTTTAAAGATAAGATTTTTCCTGAAAGGCTGACTTCAATAAACATGGCTGCGTTCAGACTTAGTAATTTCATGTTGCTTGCTTAGCTTTAATTTGACTAGAAATTTCATGTGGATATATACCTTGAAGAACAACAAAAAGTGTATAAAGCAGTCTCTCCAAATGACAAAACGTGACAGGCCACCCTAAATCCTACTTTCCTAAGTTAGTGTCTGAAACTATGTAGAAGCATTTTTTCCAACTTTTCTCAAACAAACCAAGTTCTCTTTAAAAAACCCACCTTTTTTGCCTTTATCAGGCTTTGCCCTCAACTGAAGTTGCTGAATACTTTGAGTGTATTCCAACAAATAAGGTTTATACTCCCCTGAGTATTTGTATTTCACATCAAATTAATCTTTCTCAAATGAACTCCAGGCAGAGTGAACTGGCTGCATAAATCTTCAAGTCCAGCTCCTTGCACCACTGGTCACCCTCTAATAACTAATACACATAACAGAGAGTTTCCTTATCTTCAGATGATCCCACAAACCCACTGTAGAACAAACTCCTACTAATTAAAAATTGTTCCATGTGAAAGGTGGAAGAAGAGGTGGAGCATTCAAATATGGTGAAAGGTATTTAAGTGGATTTCTTTCAACCAGCAACTGGTGCCCAATAGTCCAGATGAAACTGTGCAATTTCTTTTAAGAATGACACGCTGTAAGGACACATGCATCTGCAGATATAGATAAAACAAATAAACTGCTAAATGAAACTAAATATGAACTGAAGTAGAACAGATTTCCCCAGTTTTCATTGTGAAACTGAATGAAACAAATAAAGGAAACAACAGATACTGAAGTGAATAAGTCAAATAATTAATATGGCCTTATTTCATAATTAGAAAACTCAACTTACACTAGTTAAAAACATGTATTTCTGAAATGGTGTCCACTTCAGTAGCAAATAAGAAAATTACATATTTTGATATCTTTTGCAATCTCCAGGAGAAAGTACTTTACGCTGAAACACCCAGACCCATTTTCCTCTGATTTTAGTGCGTTGGCTTCAGTTACAACACTAGCATGTGTCACAGTGCACACAACACCAGCTGCTCCCCCCTTTTAAACACATCTCCATGCAACCCATGCAAGTGAACTGAGCTTTTGCCCTGCAATTTCCCCATTTTACAATAATGATTATACCCTTTAGCTTACCAAGAGCAATTAAGCCTGTCTGGATGAGCAAAACGACCATATTCTGCAGTCTCAACCTCAGTGAGAATTCCCTGTCAAAACATATTTCTTTGCCCAGTAGCCAGCAGATTTTAACCGCGTCTTCCAACAGCCCCCAAGTAAGGTCCCAGGGTAATGTGCCTAACACTTCTCAATTCTTCAAACTCAAAGCATGCTAGAGGTATTGAGAAAGGCTTTTTGTGTTTAAACAGTTCACCCCATACCAAAGATAAACAAGGCAAAACAAAGAACATGCCTGAAAAAATAACAACACTTGACATGAAAAAGAAGCTTAGAAACAATGGTCATGCCAATGTTATATTTGACTTGCTCTCTTCCTCCTTCACACTTCTATTTGGGCAAGTATTCTTTGTTTAATGTTCTCTCATGTGCCCAGAAGTTTGCTTCAATATATTGAATAATTTCTATTTTATAGTGAGCTGCAAGCCACCAAATACAATTAATTACAGCACAGATTATTTTAAGAGATGCTTCACACTAGACCTGCCTGTGTTACAGCAGTGCTGAATGCAATTCATGTAGCCAACAAATAATTATGCAAAAGCACATTATAGCAGTACTTTACTGAAAACCAAAATGCTGTTAGAATAAATACACACTATCTTGCAGCCCAACAGTCAGGAGCTTGTAATTTATTGTCCATCAATATTGAACTTTCTGCGTAAGAATTGATCCCTAGTATATGTGCATGAGTAACAGCTTTATTTTCACACAGAAAGCTCTAAATTTGGAAAACTTTTTTTTCCCCTCTTCAATTATTCGTAAAATAAAATGCACGTTTCCAGAAAAATCTCGTTCAGATTAACTATGCCAAGACATTGGAATTTAAAATTAATATGCTGAACTTGTAATCAAGTATTTAAACCTGTTACCTAATAAACAGTACTTTTCCCACAAGAAGTACTGATTTAGAATAAAACAATGCAAGTTGCGACCATAGAAATTCTGGTGAGATGAAGGAAAAAGAGTTTACAGCAAGGGCAGTGAAATGCAGGATGCCTAGCAAGGCTGCAAAATCCCCATCCTTGAAGATATACAAAACTCAGAGAGATGGGGCCCTGAGTGACTTGATCTCAATTGGAAATTGTAGCCTCACTCTGAGCAGAAGTTTAAACAAGATGACCTCCTAAATTATTGTTTAGTTGCTTGACAACATAGGAGATGCCCACATAGGCACACAGGAGATGCCCATACCCGCACCAAATTCCTTCCTATCTGCATGCTGCTTTTTCACCTCACAGAAGGAGAACAGAACATGACTAGATGCAGACATAAAATCTCTGTACCTGAGGTATGACAGACTCCACAGCTTGAAAAGGAAGCCACCCATCACTCAAACTCACTGTAAATCTGAATGAACACTCACTGTTAAATAACAGCACTTGTGTCCTGTATCGGATTTAGCTGAGATGGATTTAACTTTCCCCACAGCAGCCCCAACAGGGCTGTGCTTTGCACTGGTGTCTGGAAAGGTGTCAATAACACACCAGTGCTTTGGCCATTGCTGAGCAGGGCTGGCACAGCATCATAACCCTCTCCCCAACATTCTGCCGTCCCACACCAGCAGTCAGCTGGGGGTAGGCAAAATCTTGGGAAGGGACGCACACAGGATGTGTGACTCACACTGACCAAAGAGATATTCCATACTATAGGATATCTGGGATGTCTGCTGATACAAAAGCTAACAAAAGGAGGAGGATGCAGGGACATTCATTATTTACAGTGTTAGTCTTCCAGAGCAACCACTACATGTGCTGAAGCTCTGCTTCCTGGGAAGTGTCTGGCCATCACCTGAGGATGGAAAGGAGAGGATAAAGCCTTTGTTTGTGTGTATGCAACCTTTCGCTTTTGCTTTAGTAAACTGCCTTACCTCGACCCATGGACTGTTTTCCGTCTTGTTCTCTCCCCAGGCCAGCTGAGAAGGGGCAATGATAGAGTGGCTTGGGGGGCCTGGTGTGCAGTCAAGGTCAACCCTCCGGAGTTCCAATAGCGAAACTCCAGCTGCAACCACGAGAGCAGAAGCACCTGACCACTGGTGACAACAAAGTCCACCAACAAAAAAAAACTACAAAAGTTTCATTCATTGGATTTTTTTTTTTAAATAACAGAAAGGAAAGAAATTATTTTTAAATTTTCATTCCAGTTAAGAACCCACTTTGAATAATGAATGCCTGGTTTCTTTCAAGTGATTGTGCTATTCATGGTGCTAGTAAGCAATGAACTTAGAGCAAATTCCTGAAACTGTTCTGTTTAACTCACTTTTAAATGATTTGCCAATGAGGTAAGTGCAAACGTTACAGCAGCAAAGAGAGAAAAAATTAACCTGAATATTCTTACGCAAATCCAAAACTAAGAAAGCTCACATCAGTTTCTCAGACAGAGTCCTGAGGTCTTTCATTCCTCAATCTCAGAAACATACACATACACATACTATTAAAACAAGCTAAACTTAATGCAAGAAACTATTACCCATAACCTAATATAAAATTTTAAACAAATGTCAAATGAGAAGAATATGTCCTCTACAAAATGTTGTGGTGCCTTAAAAAAAAAAAATTGTATAAATTAGCACACATGAGCAGCAATTTCTCATGAATGTTAATACAACCAAACTAAATCCAATAAACATGAAGGGAGGAAAAAAATTGCAAGCAACATAGCTATTGCTTATCTGGAAGAAATGTAAGTTAGGATAAACAGGAATTTTATTTTCTCTTGGTGACACAGCAGCAATGTCACTTTGAAAGTCCCATCACCAACATTCAGTATAGTTCAGGCTCCAAGTACTTCAATTGCTTTTTTAAATAAAGATGAGGTTATTTCCAAAAGGTTGCCCAGAGCAGCTGCTTTTCCATTTAAAGGACCCATATGCTGTGCATTTAACTGTGGGTGTCCCAAAACTATTCATGCTGCATCCTCTTCCCCACTGCCTTGAGTCCACTGTCTGAGTCTAGCACCCCTCATCACACGAGACCTAATTATGACTACAAGTTCACTGAAGCAAGAAGCATCTCTAATATTCATTTAAATCGTGCCCAGTACATACTTTCAGGCTGTGAGAAATATGTTTTAATTACTGCATTACCAAACTGGGCAAAAAATTCCACCAGTTAACAAGAAATAGTGTAAGCTAATGATAGGGATTAACAGCTGATGGATATGTATACTTTCTGTAGGTGGATCTTCTCAATAAAAGAACATTAAGTGCAAGACATTCAAATAACTACAAACTCTCTTGAGGAAGTACATCAATATCAGAACTCTAGCATCACTTCATTGAAAGTTTTAAAGTGTCTGAATCCAGATAATTAGCTGGCACAATGATGAAGAAAACAACTGACAGCCAATTCAACAGAACATACAGGAAGATACAAGACTCTACATCTAAATTGAAATTTAAATACCTTTTTATTGCTCCTGGAAGATCTAAACTGAATGGAATTCGATAGGAGGATGCTAAAGTGTCATCCACAGCCTTGCTTATTTCCTGCAGCTCTCTTAAAGAAACACAGCCAAGTAAAGCAGCCAGTTCACAGTCCTGTGACTGAATAAGCCTATCTTGTTCTTCAATTTCTCTTCTTAGCTGTTGATCTTTTCCTTCTAATATAGTCAGTCTTGTTCGGAGATCTTCAATTTCTTTCTGCATAGAACAGAAACCAAAGTTTACTATGAATCCTATAAAAGAAACCCTTTTACCCCTAAGAAAAAACAATACAAGTGTCAGAAGTAGCATGAATTAAATTTGTCCAATTTAACAAGCATTAAATGAGATGACATCCTCTTGCTGACACACATCCTCTTGCTTATGTCAGTTGTATTTAGAAACTCTAGTGCTTCCAACAGCCTGAAACTCACCACCTCCATTGCAATACCAAATTTCAGGTTCCTCTTCCAACACCTATTGTCAGCCATCTTTTAAAATACATAGGTATTTCCCAAGCTCACAAGCTAAAAACTTCCACCAAAAAATAAATGCCAGATTACCTATGGCAACACAATCTTGCTCTACAGGCTGGCAGCTGAAGTGATCAAACATCTATCCCACGGAATATCCTGCAATGGTTCACCTAATGGTTTCAGTCCAACATCAAGCACAGGATGCAAGCAGAGAATCACTGATTATCTGACCAGCCCTTCTGATAATTAACATTTCACTTTAGCTAAAAGCACAAAATCCTTCCCTTGACTTAAAATAGCCAGAACCTCAACCTCAGTTGCTCTCATTTTTCTAGAAGTTCAAACTGTGTGCATTATGGTATTGATGTTTCTTGTAAGAGCAAATTATAACTTTTACAATCACAGAATTGTAGAAACATTAATGCTGGAAAAGAGCTCCAAGATCATTGTGTCCAACCTGCAACCAAACAGCACCTTGTCAACTAAACCACAGCACTAAGTGCCATGTCCAGTCATTTCTTGACCATTTCCAGGGGTAGTGACTCTACCACCTCCCTGGGCAGGCTGCTCCACAGCCTGACCACCCTTTCAGTGATTTTCTTTAAAAACCCAACAGATAGCTTGCATCCAAGGATGGAGCATTACTTAAAGGAATCTGAGCTGCTGAGTTAAAGTTGTCATCGAACTAGTTGAATGCCATACTGGAGAATTTGATTCTATTTGATTCTATTCATACATTTCTGTCTCTGTGAAATTTCACAAGCCACTTAAAACTATTATCTTCACACATGGCCACAGACCATATGTTCATCATTTTTTTATACAACCTGCAAAGAGGTCTCTGACATGCTATCTATAGGCTCTCAACAGAAACCAAAGCTCAATTCCATACTCTGATCCCATTCAGATGAACTCAAAATAAAAATGAAAAACAAAAAGCCAGAAACCCAAAACTAGATATTTAATAAGTAAACAACTACGCATTACAAAACTGACATTAGAAACAACCATATGGCTTTTTATGGCAATTCACTCTCCATTCTCCCCATGTAAAATGGCAATAAGAAGATCTCTTTTGCCGGAATGGTGTTACAGAGACAAAATTAAGTGGGTTTGAAGCACTAAGATGCCATGTTGATTAATACTATGAAAAGAGACCACGCACAAATTAATAAATTTGTATTCAAAAGAAGGTTTGAGTGGCATATAGTAAAAGGGTTCTGGGGTCAAATACTGAGTAATGAATATAAAATTGCATTCTGAATATCTGAACAGACACTTCAGCTATGTATGAGGTAAGGATCTGGGGGGAAAAAAGGGCATACTTCTATAATTACAGACTCTTATAAAACATACATACTATGCACAAATAACAGACTTTGGGATTTGTTTGCTTTTTTAGAGCTTCACTTCATAACCTTAACATTATTTTAATGTTTTCAAGCCAATTTACATGAAATTTAGTTCACTAATGCTCATTTTGTTAACAAACGTATTTTCAGGTTTGGTGCACTGTTACCAGCTTCCCAAGTATCACTTAAAAAAAGAAGAAAGGGTCCTTGCATGTTCAAAGGTTGACTAGCTCCAAAATTTCCACTTCTAATAGTGCTGCACACTACGTTCATCAATTATTTTCCCCCTTCTTTGGTTTTCGATATACCAACGAGAGAATGGTGTGGCCCCATGTTTCAACCCACAGGCATCTGTCAAGGACAGAAAGGTCAGCAGACCAAAAACATCAGTTTTGTTTCTTTCAGTCTCAAATTAGGCTTTTAGTGTGCACAAAGGACAATTCTGTCTCTGTGTTACTGGCTCGGGAACACTGCCAAAATCCTAGTAGACCCTACTTAATACAGAGACCTTCATATTCTGTGAAAATGTAGTAATTGCCATCACTACAATAAGCAACCTACATGGGAACAGAAAAGAAGATGAACAGAATCTGGTTTTACAGTCACACTTTTAGGACTGAAATGTACAACATAAATAGATACCAGAAGCACACAATCTGCATTCACAGAAAGAAAGCTGCTCTGTTCAGGAATAGTTCACAGGCATTCTTAGGAGCGTGGAAATTTTAATCAGTAAACTGGAATTCTCCCGCATTCCTTTCCAGAAATGCAAAGAAGCCTTTAGCGTGCTCTTGGTCAGCCTCCAGAGACAGATAAAAAGGGCTTAAAGTCTCATCATGGAGAAGCAGATGATATTCATCTCACTAAACATAAGCTGGAGTTTTACTTTGAGGATTTGAGTTTAAACTGATATTTCCAACACAACAGCTAATCAGTACTAATTGTAAACCTCCAGCTTCACTTCTGGACTGATGTTCGCCATGAATTAGAGAACACAGTAGAAACATCAATACATAAACTATAGACACTGCGACAAGTTTACAAATCCCTCAGGACAAAGGCAAAACCAACAGGAGAGAGGAGAGAAGAAAAAGTAAAGTGGGGCTGAGGAAAAGGAAAAAAAAATTATTTCTGATCACGAAAGATTTTGGGTAGGAGCAATCCGTAGGGGATGCTGGGTGCAACGAATCACCACAGGTCAGTCTTCCCCACAACCTTGAATTCCTGGTAATTTTGATAAAATGCTAAAAAATAGCATGCCTGTACAATGCTGTGGTTAGAATTTCCCTAGTATAACTATATAGGCATAAAGATACAGCTTAAGCAAGTGTAAAAATTAACTGCTGTGGAGTCTTAAGTACAGCAGTTTTCAGTTTAATACCTTGAGGTGGCTCTTGGAAGTCTAGATTAAAACAGTTTTCTGCACACTAATAACTCTGAACTACACTATGTCTCCTCTTACATGTTGAAGAAATAAATCTAAAAACTACAAAGGTGATGACTAGGATAAAAAAGACGTTCCTCCATCTAAGTACAAATTTGCAATGACCATGTAAGATGTTCTTCTCTATTTGTTTCCAGGTTTTTTATATATATACACATTTATGTGTGTACACACACAGAGATTACTCCACTATTGGATCCAACAAAGGAATGAAAATATCATAAAAAATATTTCAAGACAAGGCCACAGAAAAAAGGGAAAACTAGATCTACTAGCTCTCTAAGGTGCCACATCCCTGAGTGTGATCAGCAAGGTTTAAAAGACATACAATTAGACAGCACACTGAGATTTTTGAAGGAAATTGAAAAAAAAAACCTAAATTTTGCTTAAAAGGCTTGCAGACTTAAAATTGGACAAATGCCATCTTGAAACATTCCATTTGCCAAACTATCACATTGTGACATCATGTGTCAGTGTAAAGCTATTGTTAGCAAATGCTGACTGCTCCATGATGATTCCTTCATCCTTATGAAAAGCATCAATCATCTTTCAGGAATAAAAGCTGGCAAATCATGTATTTATAGTAAATTCTAACCAGAAATGGATGAAAACTTTTTGTCTTCAAATAAAAACTTCTGAAGATCGGTGTAATATTAAAACGTCAAATTATAACAAAGAGCACACTTTAAAAGATAATGAGGAAAGTTTAAGCACACACACGAGCCACCAGCTCTTCCAGCTCTGCATCTCCGTAATGAGATTAACACAACTCCTGTGGCTGCCATCTCCAATCATCACTTAGATTATCGACTGGACTCCAGCCAAGGCTCTAATTACTATACAGAAGCAAAGTTGCTATTACAATAAATTTATTTAATTCTGTGTGACAGCTTACAAGGTTTTCCCCACAGAGCACCGGTTCTTATACACAACTTTGCAGTCCTGTTACCTGTAACTGTTTCTTTTCTTGAAAAAGCTGGTTTCGTTTTGCGGCTGAAACCTGCATCCTCTCCTGGTAAGCTGATCTCAAAAGTTTATGATCTTTCTCATGCTCTTTTTCATTTTCTTCATGTCTAACCCTTTGAAAAAAACATGACAAAAGCTAAAAATTAGTGGTTTGCACGAGTTTCAATATCTCAAGGATTAAACAGATCAGAATGCTGCATATTACCTTTAGAGTCATAACACTCAACCACCAGAATGATTACATCTCAAACAGATACAGTTAGAGAACAAGAGATTTTTTTCCTTGGCATATCTTCCTTTATTATCTCAAACATTTACACTGTTTTTACAACACGATGAAGAAAGAAAATGGAAAGCTTGTATAGCTTCAGGCTTCCCCCAGCTTTATCATGTTTCAGAAATTTATCCATCACTGCCTTGGAAGAGACAAAACTAAGGCATGCAGTTTCTATCAATACAGAGAAAAATCTCTTAGACAGAAGTTTAGAAACTTGCCAAAGCCATTTTTGCAGCTTCTGTCAGCTTTTGGAGACTACATTAGAGATCATCTGGAGTGTTTGCTCCACAATGCCAAATTTTACTTCTCTCTTGCACAGCGAGTTCTTTCAAAATCGCAGTCAGTGGGCTTCCTCCCAGTCATCTGTACAACCCTCAGTTGTCAATCTTTGCATGACTGGACTCCAAGGTAATCAGCACATTATGTTAAGCATCAATTCCATAATCAGCCTCTCAAAATGCACCTGCAAACAATGCAAGTCTGTTTTGCCTTCCATGTCCCCTCATAAGGGCACATGCACTAGTAGGGGCAATTGCATTTCTGTGTCCATCTCTAGAGACAATCTCCATATAAAGAGTACAGATTCATTTCAGTATCTTGTTTAAAAAATACTGTGTCTCAAACAAAGAGTGTTCTTGAAGCATGATTTCCCATTGTAATCCTGCAAAGCAAATACATCCATGCCACATATAAGACATGCATCAGAAGGCTGGTTTAAGCAAGATTAATCATGCAATTATGATCTCCATGCACAGGTGTTTAACAAGTGCATAGAACAAGGGGTTTTCATCTATTCTTCAGGACCATCAAAAGATGCACACGTTTTACTCCCTCTCTGTGGGCTGCAGAATGTACTGAAAAAGCAAAATAAATCCTTGGCACTAACATAGGTATCATTAAGCAAGACATAATGACAGAGTAATTGCATTTCTGTATTAACAGCATAGATCAAAGAGGCATCCGTATGATGAGGTGCTAGGCCATCCCTGTGCCTTACAATCATTGCACCTTCTTAGGGCTCCAACCAAACACATTTCCAGCAGCTCTGTTGCCCTCTTCGTCAAGCTGGACCTGCATCATTCCTAGAGAGCAATGTAATAAATTTCCAAGTGGCTGATCGAAATTTGGAAAAAATCCATTATAAACATAGTCTATATTTTCAGAACCTTCTTGGAAAGTCCATGTGTATCTGTCTACTTGGTACTGATGGAAGAGAAGATCTCTCTGATCTCATCAAACTTGACTGATTGCACAACCATAGCATTTGTTGTTCCTAAGCTAAACATAACCAAATCTGGCCCCCACCACATGCCCCCAATATCCTGTGTCAACATCACATGCGTTCACTTAAAAACTCATCTCATAATTTAATCAAGTAAAACAAAACTGGGGCATGAATTTCAGCTTCATATCTTAAACAAATAAGCTGCCATACACACTTTTCATTTCAGAATATTGCAAAAAGATGAGATTGATTTAATTACAGTAAAATTGCGATGATATGGTCTTCTGAGGCTAGTCTGATAATCTTTTAAGTTTTCCAGGTGAAAAAAAAAGTCCTCTTGGGTATATTTGTTTTGCTCCAATTCAAAATGAAAACAAAAACTGAAGCCTACAAATTTTCCTTGAAGAAAATTTTCCACTGTACTACCTAAAAATACTGTTGGAACAGAAAGGACTTACACCCAGGTACAGAAAACAAAGGGTATGCTTGGTGTGTCAGTGAGTCAGAGCACAGACAAAGAAGTGTAAAAGGCCACAAGAATCAGGTAAGCAAAATAAAAGGGTGCCACAACAACAGCAGCCAAACTTCAGCTCAAAGAAAGGAATGTAAACAAGACAGAAAAGGGAAGAGGATATTCATCTGACCCTGACGAATGGCATGGCTCAGACCTGTGCAAAGAGAAGAGTTACAGATCTAATCATCCAAAGCACAGGAACACTTTCATAAATATGTTATAACATCTATTTTATATATAAAAATATTATATATACATTATATAGGATAAAAATAAACAAACTGTACCTGTGGGATGCTTTAGTAACTCAATTTCTATGACAATACCACCTCTAATGCCAAAATCATTATTACAAATTAATGCACAGGGCAAACACATCTTAGTGACAAAACAAAGAATGATATATCCTAACATTTAAGGAATGGTAAAACAGCCTCCTAGAGCCTCAGAAGGTAGAAGGAAACAGCTCTGAAGAACTGTAGCTTGCTTTAAACGTCCTTTATTACTAGATGCTATAAATAGAAGCTAAAATACCTTCAAATTCTCCAATTTCACACCAAAAAATCATATTATCGGTACTGATTTTATCTAATTTTCTTGTCTATCAAAAATTACACCCAACCATATTGACTAGCACACTGCAGTCTTTACATGAACGAGCTGCTAGAAAACAAAAGATTTCTCTTCTTTCACTTGTGCTATTGCATTGGACAACAGATTTCAATACCAATAAAGTATCCTTTTCTAACAACAGTAACTAGGAGCATAGATGAGGACAGACCAAGAAATAGAGACTATTTTATTTCCTAAGCTAACTATCCCTCTTGGGCCACCTGACACAGCTTGCATTCCCCCAATCT
Source organism: Origma solitaria (assembly GCA_013397895.1). Taxonomy (NCBI): domain Eukaryota; kingdom Metazoa; phylum Chordata; class Aves; order Passeriformes; family Acanthizidae; genus Origma; species Origma solitaria. Next base: position 357,093 of record VZRL01000361.1, on the reverse strand, counting down.
TTGAAGCTGTTATCCCTTCAAGACAGGGTTTAGAATTTATTTTTGTGACTTTGTACAGTGCTGAGCACAATACTGTTACCTAAGAAGTGGAACACAAAAGGAAGCTCCCGAAGATCTATTAATATCAAAAAATAATCTGGTTTTTACTTTATATTTAAATATCTTTCATTGCCTGAGAGGGAGCATCAGAATTAACTCCACAGGGAACCGCTGCTCAAGCTGCGTTGCTGTTGTATGCTCAAGCTGCCGTGTCAAGGATTCAATCCCATTCCCACTCAACATCAATGAGAAATGTTCCATATAATTCGCCAGTTCATCACAATCAATGTTTTTCAGGGGAATTCTGAAAGAATTGTAGAAAAAAAAAAGGCGGGGGGGCAGACTGGGATTTTCATAGACAAGCTCCATATTGATATGTTAAGACAGTCATTAAAACTCTTTATTAAAATTATTCCTAGGTTTTATTCTGCATTTTGAGAAAAAGAGAAGCATCATTTTACACAGTATTGAATCAACAAACTTACCAATGATCAGCAGCCCAGCGCAATGTTGCCTGAACCTGGGTCATGAACCTATCCAAAAAGCTGCTAACTGAAGGATGTCTTGAAGGAAGCTGAAATTTTAAAGAATTTTTCTCCTTCTCCAGTTCTTCCAGTTTCCGTCTAAATTTATCAGCTAGAAATTAAATTTTAAAAAAAAGAGTTAAACAGTGACAAAAGGGTCCTATTTTACCTGGGGGAAGAAAAAAGTCTCTTAACAAAAGGCAAAATACACCTCTCTGATGGTTCTTCTTCTTCCTCTTTTCATAAAATATATCAGTCTGTTCTGCTCAAGGACAAATTAACAAGACTACAATGTAATACATCAAACAACCAAGATGCCAAGCTACTTTTTGCTATGACAGGGACAAAACTGCAGTCTTCCCAGCACTTTTTTAATTTCATAGGGCTCCGAAGAATTGGCTCAAAGTTATCATCCATGCTCTTCCTAGAGTAACAGCTGAGAATTAATTACTACTAGAACTAACCACTAATTAGTAATTCCAGTACGTGAATCTTCTATTGTGCTACTATACCAGCAAAATCACACACATGACAGATAACAAGCCTGCCAGTCCAAGACAGAACACCTTTGATGACACAGTCAAATTAGAGAGTTTTGAACTAACCCACAAATGGAAAACCTTTACAGTTCAGTATTTTGCTCATGACCTCGCTGCCTACAATTTTGTGTGATTAGCAATCCTTTTAACATTTTCAATACGTTACTATCAGAATAGCATCCATCTGTGCATGCTTTTTATTGCTTATTTTCTTTCTTTATCCTCCAAGGGGATTTAAGAAGGGAAGTTGCTTACATTTGCTGGTTTAGCAAAATTATGCATTTTTACAATAATCTATCATTAGCATTGATCTCCGGTCTGCTTCTGTGCCAATAGGGTAAAGACAGAGAATTTACTAATAAGACTAGATCTTTTCCCTGTCCCAGAACACTGTTCCAGGGTAAACTCACTTTGGGGTTATCATGAGGGCGCAAAATGTCAGAAAGCCCTTGCTGAAATGAGAACCCCACCCCACATGTACCCATGTGCATTCTCTTCCTGCAAAGTAGTGAAGGTGAACCACATCTGTGATGCATTTCTCAGGGGCCACAGCTAAGTAGATTCACCCTAAAATTATCACTACACTGAAAGTGAAATTTCAGCTGAGCTGAGACTCCCAACCCCATATTTTGACCAAAAAACATATCAGCACTTGCATGCTGATATGCCACTTGGCACTTCAAACTCAGCCATCAAATATAGCCCTGTTACAAAAGAATAGTAAGGGTTGAAAGAGCTGGATTGTGACCAATGACCATTGAAAGCCTAACCACATGGAAACACTTCCTTTTAGTCACACCATTCACCACTGGACTTGCTGGGAGTTGTGGCAACCCTCTACAGCCATTTAACAATGTCGTCATTGTTCTTCAATATAATTATGCTTAACTGTGCTTGTGTGTCCAGTTGTTTCATCATTCTATCCCTTCTGGCCCTAGAAACAGGCTATTTTGGGAAGGAAAACAGATGAGGGGATCCACACGCCAATTCATTCTCTCTCTCATTAAGTCTTGGCTGCTTCCTGCTTTATATATTCCAATCTACACAGTATTCAATTAGTTTCTACTTACAGACATTTCTAAATAATTTGTTCCACTGGTATCTTATAAGTAATATGGATGGTCACATCCACATATCTTTCTGCACTAAATTATTTTTTATCCTTTTTATCTTTTCAGCATCACAGCTAAGGGTTTTGTCTTCAGAGACTCCAGCACCACTGAGCTGAACACTGCAGCTTGCAGGATCCTCTCCTGGAAAGGAGGCCCCTGCCATTTGACCTGGCTGATATTTTCAGTGCATGGAGAGACCCAAAAGCCTCAGCGCCAGCCGCAGAGCAGGGAACCATGCAAATAGGGCTCATCTCAATCCAGCTTTCAGTGTTGCAGCTCAGGAGAAATCTGGTTCAAGTACAAGTAATGGAAATGGTCAGAAGTTTAGCCAAGAGGATGTGAAAGACGGCAATAAGTAGGGTTCCTCAGGCTAACAGAGATAAAGACTGAGGTAACTTCCAGTACTACTACAAGCCAGCAAGCTCCAAAAAAAGCGGTAATACAACGTTCCCTTAGAACTTGAGTCCTCAGTAACAAACCTGAGTTGCAGCAAAGGATATGAGAGAAAAACATTAGATATAGTGAAGCACTAAATCTAACTGCCAGGGTTAGACAGGAAATCTCCACCGGAGTTGGTTTTCAGGTCTGACAAACATCTCTCAGGAATAGCTCTGGCAGAGTTTTAAGGTTGAGGCATTCCCTTGTTTTAACAAGTGCCAGATTCTGTACTTGGGATGAGGCAACCCTGGATGTACAGACTGGGAAATGAGATTCTGGAAAGTAGTGCCACAGAAATGGGCCTGGGGGTCCTGGTCAGTGGCAAGTTGAACATGAGGCAGCAGTGCCCTGGCAGCCAGGAGGGCCAACCCTGTCCTGGGGGGCATCAGGCACAGCATCGCCAGCTGGGCAAGGGAGGGGATTGTCCTGCTCTGCTCTGCACTGGGGCAGCCTCACCTCGAGCGCTGTGCGCAGTTTTGGATGTCACAATATAAGATATTAATCTGTTAGAGAGTGTCCAAAGGAGGCAGCAAAGATGGCAAAGGGCCTTGAGGGGAAGCTGTGTGAGGAGTGGCTGAGGTCACTTGGTCTGTTCAGCCTCGAGGAGACTGAGAGGAGACCTCATCACAGACTACATCTTCCTCATGAGGGGAGGAGGAGGAGCAAACATTGGTGTCTTCTCTGTGGTGACAGTGACAGGAGCTGAGGGAATGGTCTGAAGTTGTGTCAGGAGAGGTCTGGGTTGGATATCAGGACAAGGTTCTTCACCCAGAGGGTGGTTGGGCACTGGAACAGGCTCCCCAGGGAAGCTGTCATGGCAACAAGTCTGACAGAGTTCAAGAAGTGTTTGGACAATGCTCTCAGGCACATTCTTTGGGCTGTCTTGTGCAGGACCAGGAGCTGGACTTTGATGATCCTTATTCCAACTCAGAATGTTCTGTGTGATCTCTTCCACCATATTTTCTAGGATTTTTCAGCCAAGAAGCAGTACAGAAGACCTTTGCTAATCCTAAGTCATCAGATTCATAAACACAACTTCCTTTTACTTTCATTTTAGTCTTTTAAGCACGTTATTCCAATACAGAAAAGACCTTCACAGAATCCAAGAATTCACTGACAGACTGAGACACCAAAAGAAACCACATGCACTCAGATATCTCCATCATAAAGAAAGGCTTAACACTTTGATTCTCTATCCCATGCTTCACTTCAAAATACGTGGACCAGGACACAGCTTAATGCACAGCTTAATGCAAAAAGCAATGCCCCCATTTGATAAAGTTCTCAAATGAATAAACTTTCATGTAATCAATACATACCTTTTTACAGAAGCATTTAAAATGAAGCCTAATTCTCTTTCTCAGCCTTTTATTTCACTGTATTCAGGTGTTAGCTTGCTGCCTTGCAGAGTCCTACAGACACCCCAGACAAAGCTCCTACTTCAGACCAAACAGTAAAAGTTAACACTTAAATTACCCTCCATTGCAATCTATTACTGCCTGCGTCCTTCAGACACCCCACTCACTTTAAAGGCAATCCAGAGTACCAGTCTGGAAGATGCTGACTAACTGCTGCTCTCAATTAAATACCCAACAGGCAAGAAACAGTGGTGTCTCCAAAGATCATGCTTTGTAATAGCTTTGAGTAAAAGAAGCAATTTCCATAATTTTTAATTGACCATGTGAGAACATCTGGCTACCTCTCTACTTTTTACGTACTCTAACATTGGTTTTATTCCTCCGAAGAAGAGGTTCACTTTATCAGAAATATTTATCATCATTTAAAAAACATTTCAGAAAATCACCTCAGTAAGAACAGAACCTCATTTTCTATGCACTGCATATATTTATGTTTATTTATGTCTGTGCTAATAAGTGGGAAGATGATCAATTATGCTATTCTACAAATTGCTGGACATTAAAAAAGTATTTCTTCAGGTAGTTCAACTAGGGAAGGTCATTTGGTCTTGCTCCACAATTCAGTAAACAGCCTCTTCCCTTTTGCCCTTGCGTCCCACAAAAATCTGAAAGCCCTAAAACAGGATTTGTATAGGATCAAGTGTAAATAACACACAGCAGCTGTAAAATATTTTTTTACTCTGTGGACTCAAAGGAGAACGTTAGTCCACACTCCTGACTGTGTGGACTAAAAGGAGAACATCTGCAGAGCAAAACAGTTCAGTTTTGAGGCCCCAACATCTGCATTTCAGAAGGTCCTATTTCAAACTAAGTTTAGTGTAATTCCATGGATTGAAGGACAGATAGTTGGACCCCTTGGGCGCTTCTACAGCACCTCTTCAGACTTTATCTCACCTGAAAGAAAACCAACCCATTGTACTACAAGATTGCTCAGCAATGCAAAGCAAAGCATAGTAAATGGAACAATTGGGAGATTCCTTTCAAATGCTCACACACCTAATCTGAACTAAAATTATATTTGGGCCAGGGTCCATTAAATACTTCTAGCAGTTGGTGGAAAAAGCAGTTCCTGGGAATGCCAGTAAGCAGAGGCTAAAGCTTTCCAGACAAGGGTATAATCCCCTGGGTACCACATCCAAACATCCATGTTCAGCTCATAAAAGGCTAGAGCAAAATGCAAATGTAATTATCCCACTTACTCTACACTTAACTTTTTCCATTCCACTCAAAAACACAACTTTGTGAAATTTCACACTCCAGCTCTGCTCCTGAACTATCAAGACTACCTTGAAGAACAGTGGAAAAAACCAAATTCCTGGCTGCTGAATGCTCTTTGGAGTCACAAGCTGCTGCCACAAAATTCACCCTAAAGCAGGAGGGCCAAAATCTGCAGAGTGCTACAACCCCGTAATTCCTTGTTTTGTGTGCATTCCTCAGTCATTTGTCACTCTTAGTACAGATGACAAATCCTTCTAATTCCTGCTGAGATGCTCGATGGATGGCTGCCTGCAATTCTGGTGCTATTTAAAGCCAAATGACCAGAAACCAGAAGAGTACAAGAGAACAGGCCTACATTCCCTGGCAGACCCAAGGTACCGAGTACCCAAAACGCACAACAATGACCTGAGGTAGCATTTGATGCCACAGGCTCCCCCTGCTGCACTCAGCATCAGCTGCCTATCCTCTAATTCCATCTCCTTTCCTAGCAATGAGACACCACCATACATACATCAGGTGGGGGAGGAAAGGGAAGGAAACCTGGCACTCAAAACTGTCCCTTCTAGAGAAGCAGTGGAGAACAGTGTCTACAAGTTTTCTTAGGAGGGAGAACAGCTCAAGTATGCTCTCTGCTTCCCAGCAAGCTCTGCATTTTCCACCCATCAGTTCATACCAATTACAACTCAGGAAATTGCTGGCTCCTTAAAATGTATAACATTTCGGAATTTAGGGTACTGAACATCTGTGTTGCAGCAGAGTTGGGAAGTCTGAAAGCTTTAAAATATACAAGAACAGACAACTTTTTAGCTGTTAGACTTACTACAAAAGGAAGCTTGACACATTGGCAGATATTAATTTCCCTCCTCTAATTTATATTGAATTTAAGAGCATTCATTTAACTTTGAACAAAAAGCTACATTCTTAGAAATTTTACAGATACTTCCTCCAAAGCACATCACCAAGATTTCCACCTACAGTTTACATCTTAACATTGGGAAGTCTATGCCGTACATGAAACTTCTCCCCGCAAAGGCACTAGTCCAAAGCCTGAGGTAGACTTCTATCATAAATTTTGACCAGCGCTCCTATTTCATAGAACATTCACAGCAGCAAAGTGACTGACACACTGCCACTCAGATCTGCAATGCGTTCTCTGGCTCTTAATACCAACAGATAATGGATTTATGGGCACAAGCCATAGAACTCCATGGGTTTTGTGAGGCTGTAGGTACAGTTACTTTCAACATCAGCAGGAACATAATCAAAAAAGCCACAAAGCCAGAAGGGCTTTATCCAGCACACCTCTGGGAAATATGGGAGCTGAGTGCCTAGCAGGAAAATATCCGAGTCCTGACTTGGACAATTAATCTCTTTAGTTACTTGGCCAAGGTTAGAAAAATTTTGCTTTCTCATGTTACTGTCTCCTCACCTGGCAATGATGTAGGGTGAACCATCCTCACAGCTGTTATTTCTGGGCTGAGTTTAAGGACATCAAGACTATTTGGATAAACTTACACTACTACTTCCTGTAACATGACTATCCTGAAAGCAAAGAAGTTATTATTTGCCACTATCATCTCACACAGGAGCCTCCAATGAAGGTTCCAATTGTACTAAGCCCAGACAACAGAGGGGGGAAAAACCCTACTCCAACAAATTTACAATCCACAAAATAAATGACAGCCGAAAGGGCAAATGGAGAGGACAGTGCATCAGACCTACACTCGGGTGAAAATTAGCAGCAATAATTTCAGCATACTAGAAGCAGCGTAATCTCCAATGCTCTTAACCTGACACTTCTGAAAAACATTAATTTTTATAGTATCTTTAATAGCAACATTTTTAATAGTAAGACCCTCATAAGTAGTTCACATTAGAGCATAAACTAACTACTTCCATAGTTTTCTAAATGCTGGAGTAATCACATTTTTTAATGTGCCTAACATGCATTACTGTTAGTGAAATAGTGGGCAGTATTCTTTATATGACAACCTTTGTAATTCATCTTTGTAATAGCATGAAAAGTACGATTCCATGCCATTCCTCCTATAGTCTTTCTCTTCAGATTTGCTGCATTTGTAAATTCCTTCAAACACCACAAGAGTTCACAGACTCATGTGAACATTGGAAATATCATTTCTCCTTTAGCCAGTTCACAGTATCAATAAAACAGTGCCCCATTGGCTGTTTGCTTTTCACAGTCTTTCATAAAGTTTCCAATGCAACCACCAGGATGCTTACATTTCCAATATGACTTTATAACAAAAAGAATTTACAGTAATATCGGAAGATACATTAAAAGGGGGAAAAAAAGCTGATTGCTTGTGCACTTTATTTGATGCCAACATTATTCTGCAAGCAGTACTGACAGTACTGTCACTACATATGAGATTTTAGAGAAATAAAGAAAAACACGTACCGCTGACTCCAGGTCACATCTGTATCTTTAAAAAAGTCAGGCTATGCAGCACAATGGCACAGACAACTATTGTGAATTAAATTCTACTCCGAAAGAGATCTCTCAAGAAAAGGAAGCTAGCAGAAATCAGTGCAAAGCTCCTTGGCTTGCAATATAGCTCCTTCTCTTTCTGGAGATTGTAGAAGAAAAGGTTTGGTGGATGTTTCCAATCAGTGCAGCTCATATACAAGAATTGTCAGCTGTATATTAATGTCAGCTGTAGATGATTGAATCCCAGATCACCATGTCCCTTTCCTTACCCCAAGAATCTCCAAGCCAACATCCATCTTTCTTCACCACCTCTGAATAAATGCCAGGGGTTGATTAGAAAACAGGTGAGTCAATTAACAGCGAAACTGTGCAGTGCTCTACAACTAACTGCATTATATTGTGAGATACCTGTCATTTTTATAAAGCAAGTTCTAAATACTCTAGAAAGAAATTTTAAAATTGGATAGTCTCTATCTGGGCTTATATATGAAGGATTTTATAACTAGAGACAGACAGATTATGTTGGGACTTTTCCGTATCAGGCTCTATTTAAGCACATATTGTGAATTTAAAGTGCTTTGTTCCAGCTGTCAAAGAAAAGGATCCTTTATCATTGCCTAACCTGAATATATTGAGAACACCATCCTAAAGCATAGTGTTTGACAGATTTTTTTTTTTATGATAAAAGTCACAAACTAGTATAGATAACATAAGCAGCATTCCACAAAGGTTTATCTTCACACTTTCAAAAGCCATGTTGCAAAAATGCAGAACAAAGCAGCACAAAGTCTAGGCTAAGAAACTCCAATGGGTAGGTGTAGAGTTGCTTTAAGTTGAAGTCTGAAAGAAAATAGCAGTGATTTTGAAGTGTGGTGTAAATTAAATTGTGCTATGTTTCCCCAGGACTGTAATAGGGGAAGAAATCAGCTTGCAGTTCTGCTTAAGCCACCAGCTACAGATCAACACCACAAAAAACAAAATGCAATTAGGCAACATTACCTTCCTTCTGTGGCAAGGCACATTGCTAAAAAGGTACAAAATATTATTTCTTATAGAATTAATATCACACACAGAGAACTATAAAGAGAATATAAATACGTGCATGCAGCCCCAAAGCAATTGCTCTGAAAACTGCAGGAGGGAACTCTAAGAGGAAACTTGAAGCTTCTAGAAACTAAAGGGGAGAGAGAAGATAAAGTAAGTTTTTGTGGCAACAGAGCTGAAAACAGTACATCATTCGTTATGGATGCGTATCTGGATGCTAGAATTTTACTTTTGGTTAAAGCAATCTTTTTTCTGCTTCTCTTGCTCCCCACATTCCCCTTCTTGAGCTCCCACAATACTGCTCAATGTTTGCTTGTCTCCTAGGTGTCGACTCTCACATTTAATAGTCTACATAATCTCAAATATATAAAACGGATTTCATTCTTTCTTCCTTATTCCCAGCGCTCTTCAAGAATTAAAACTTTACCATCGAATTAAGCTGATACCCTTCCCCAAACACTCTGCATCAGTAGATGCAAAACCAAAAACTGTTAAAAAACTATTTAAAAAAGCAAATTTAAAAAATAGCAAATAGAAGATGCCTAGTTCATCCTAACCACTTTTCCAATTTCTACCATCCATCACTGTTTTACCTTATACAGAAAAGGCCATTCCTAAGAAATCAAGAAATAAGAGACAACAGTTTACAACATTTGTCATTTGTTCTCAGACTATTTTGACCATCACAACAAAAAATGGATTCACAAAATTTAGAATTTCATAGAATCATACAGTGGTTTGAGTTGGAAGGGACCTTTAAGGTCATCTAGTCCAACCCCACTGCAATAATCAGCGATATCTTCAACTAGATCAGGTTGTTCAGAGCCTCATCCAGCCTGGCCTTCAATGTTTCTGGAGATGGGGCATCCACCACTTCTCTGCACAACCTGTTCCAGTGTTTCAACCACACTCATTGTAAAAAAAATTATTCCTTGTATCTAGTCAGATCCAATAACTCCAACCAGCTCCAGGAATTGGAATTCAGTGGCAAAAAAAATCATTTAAACACAGAATAGCTGCTGACCGTTCATTTTTTGGTGACTTATTTCCTGCCCTTCCTTTTGAAATTGGCCTCATTAATCAATTCCCTCTCAGCAATTTGCAGGCACCTTTACACCCCAGTTTTCTCCTACTGGTTTCTGCCCCTTGATCTCTTCCCTTACCACCATCTTCCAGCTAGCATCTGCTTCTCTAGTCTTCTTTCTAGTCTTTTGTGGTTTTTTCTAACAGAAAAAAATACAATTTTTTAGCTATCTGACTTCTACCTGCAGTTTATTAGCTTATATATACAAATACTAAGCTCTTATCTATTTCCCAAGTATCATCTTCAATATTGCTTTCCCAAGCCTGATTTTGGTACCAAAGCACACCCACAAAACAATTTAAATAATTTTTGGCAGTGACAACTGTAGTTGGATTCTGCAAATTCCTTTAGAAGGCAAAAGAAACATAAAATATCAAATGCAAAAGCTGCATACCCTTTTCTCTTTTTTCCCCCCTTTGGAAATTAATCTCAAGCACACTTTGTCCTATTGATCCTGAATTTCAAAACATCCTGTATTTCCTGAAATTCCCAAAATGTCAGCAAATTCTGTAAAAAAACAAAGTTTGTGGGGCTCAGAGCACTGCACAAAGTGAACCTTTCTGCAGAAACAGTCTGAGGCTGAAGTGGATCAAAGCAACATCTCACTGCGATAACCTCAGAGGAGGCATGTCCTTTGCTATCAAGCCATACCTCGTGTTGGCAGCTTTGCAGGTTCTTACTGTAAAAATTCCTTGTGTTTTGTTGCGCTGACAACTCAGAGGCATCACCTCCCTGAAACAGATCCTTACATCATGGCAGGGGGAGAGTCAATGCCACCACCACATTCAACCTGTTATGGAAGATTCCAGACACAACAAAGGTAGCAATTTTGACAAGCTTAGTCTCAGAGCTGCCCAAATTCCACCACTGGGGAAAAAGAATCGCTAAATACAAGGCAGGCAACCACCCCACGCCATGTGGGGTACGGTCAGAAGATGATGAAAAGCTTGTACGACTTGCTCAAAAAATCCAGCATTCTACAAACAAAGAAGTGCAAGAGTATCTCAAAATTCTCTGTTTCCTCATCCATCCACCAGTACTTTTACAGAATTTTTTGGTGGAATTATCAACAGCTCAGCAGTATTGCAGGAAGGAAAACAACAAATAAGTTGTTTGATTTCTCTGCACGAAGATGACAAAACAATCTGTCTGCTCTACATTGAAAAGATTTACATGAACACATGAAAGGAATTAGCATACAAAACCTCAAAAACATAGGTATATTTTCCTTATTTCTAATTCCCATAAGCCTCACAAAGCACTGGCTGCTAACCAAAATATCACAGGAACCTGCAAATCACAAGCATAGCATACAAAAAAAAAATAGGAAAACCCAGGAGTAATAAGGCCATTTTGATTATGCCTATATCTAGAAATTGTAACATTTCTTTTTATGCATTTACACCTACACATTCATATACATTTATACATCTATACCTACATTTTCAGGCCAAAAAAAAAAAGCATTTAGAATATATAGCATGGTTTCATGGAATGGGAAGGCTCTGCCACGGCTGTACCAGATGGCTTCAAGTCACACTGGGTATTCTCCTATGAACATTAACTCTACAGTGCTGCGTTACAGGGTCTTAAACCCATAACCTTATTTCTTTCAGCTTCTAGGTCCTCTGTCTGTAAAAACATAGATAGCAACAATTGCTCCATGGGGGCCTCATTAGGCTTAATTAATACCTGTGTGAGATCCTCAGATAAAAGGATAGCTGTAATTACACAATCTGAACTGCTTCTTGCATAGGAAACCTTGTATTAACCCTTTTGTAATTTGAGCTTTTCAGACCCTGTACCATATAAGAGGCTCTCACCCACTGGAGTCACCTCAATCACCTCATTTCAAAAGCAGGTGAAGTCCACCATCTTTCCTATTTCAACAAATGGGATTCTGGAGTTAATTTGGTTGTTTGTTTGGGATTTTTGAACCATTAATTCTCCACCTTCCTTTCTCAGATGCACTTTAGCTTTCTCACATTTACAATACTCCTTTCACCCTGGCTCTGAGCTCCTGGAAGCGTTTCAGGGAGTTGCTCCAGAAGCCCCCAGGACAGTGGGTAGAGCTGCACAGGGGGAGGTCGGCAGAGTCAGTAGGGCGAAGACCAAAGGCTCTCTAAGGAAGCTCCACAGCCCTTTCACTCTACTTTAGTGCCTTTCAGAAAAGCACTTATGAATGAGACAACACCCCTACCAACCACTAAATGCAGTCTGAGGCCTGGCTGGGCTATGCTCACTGAGGAACAGCAGCAAGCACCCAATGACAGACACTGCAATAAGACCAACCTCGCCCAGCGTGCAGATCCACAGAAGAGCGTGAGTGAAATCTGTGCCCCTGCAATCCAGCCCCTGCAAGCATGTAAAATAAATGCATTAAAGCCTGCTATCTTCTGCAGCACGCATTAACTACAAATGAAAATGCTGCAAGAAAGTAGTTTTTATTAGCATACAGCTTCACAATCACTAATCTCCACTTTTTTTGTGAGTTACAATGAAATAGCATTGCTACAGTAGTGAATCTTGCTATGAATTTCACTCTATGCCAGTACACCCACACAACCTGTTTTACCACAGCAAAATAAACACTTCTATCAGTCTTCCACCTTGACTCTGTCCAGCAGCATCCCCTGCTATCAAAATTGTTTGAGCAGATTGTCTTTGAAGTAACAAGTAATATGTTAATGTGTCTGTTGTTAACAGCGACCTCTATAAACACCTAATTTTTTCCCCTTCCAAATACCTCCTGCAAATGCAACAGAAGAGAGCTGAGCTGCTTTCCCCTCCCACACCCATTCAGCTCCTTTTCACTTTACCTCAATGGACAGCTTAAGAAGAACTGTGGTAAAACATGTAGATCAGACAGATGGCATTTGCTGCTCTTTTCTCAGTCATGCTGCTCAATGGTTTTTAAAAGCCACAATAATTCATTACTTAAATAGTCTCAGGTAGATCCTGAGTTCCACTACAACCTTTTATTATCCACTTTGGAAGTGGAATTATTTTATTTACAGGAAGTACCAGAGCATTCCACCAGAGCAGAAGGAGATACAGAAGACACCTGAAATAACTGATTTTTGTTCTTTGCTTTTAAATTTCTCCTCAACATGAACAATCCTCTCCCTACTTTATTTCAACAGACCTGAAGAGCAGCTGACATCTGCATTTCCTGGCCAGAGCAGCGGGGCAGGACAGTTTGTTTCTCCTTTTATGGTTCTCTTGACACTATCCACCACCCTCACACCAGAGTGTGCTTATAGCTCCTCACTCCTCCCCACAACCAGAGCTTGTCTCTTCTCAAATTATATCTGGCCATTATTTCTCCAATATATTAATAAATAACCAAGAAACTTATTTATACACATACAGACACACACATCTATGGGTAAGGTGCACGTACATATATATACACACACACACATGGCCATCCCCTTGAAAGACATGCCTTCCTTGTCATACCTGACTTTGATGCCTCTTTTTATACAAATCGCAAGGTTAAAATACAGAAAACCATTGTTATTTGGTTACAAAGCAATGCAGAAATAAAAAGTTAAGCCAATAGATTTTACTCTGAAATGTTTGATAAGGTTTACTGGAATCTCAGTTAATCAGCATTCAAACCACAATTTAGGCAGCAGTCATTTCTAAGCAAGCTGTTCTTAGCGATGGAAGACATGCAAATAACTTTTATCACGTTATTTACTAGAGGCCCCACATTTCCACACATAACTGCTTGCAAACAATAAGCTCCTGTCAAGGTAGTGTTCCATCAAATCTGTCAATTGCAACTCATTTGGCGCTACAGGACAAGACGACACATTGCATAAAGGTCAAGTGGAAAAATGTCCCTTCCACTACATCAATGTCTATATTGGTAAAGGTCACTCCATCCAATAATTGCTCCTACAGAAAATAACTTTGTTGTAATCTACATCATAGGGGGAAAAAAAAAAAATGAAGCTCAAGTACTTCATTTTTTTCCAAGACATGACAAACTAACATTACTGTCATTTCATGAGTAGAGTTCAGTGGGCTTTAGAGTATTTAATTAGAACACGAAGGACTGTGGGATGGCAAGTGATGATACACCCATTTTATGGACAGCTCACCTGAAGCAAACTGAAGTAGCTTGCCTAAAGTTAAAATAGCAAAAAGCCAATATAATTATGTAGCCTAAAACAAAACAAAACAAAAACAAAAGAAAAAACAAAAACAAACAAACAAAAAACCCCAAAAACCAACCACCCCCCCAAAAGAAAAAACCCAAACACAATAGATTTCTTTTCTTTTAGCTTCCTATTCCTGCCTTATCCAAATCTTCTTCAAAAAGTATCACTGAACCATTTGTAACTTCACAGTGTGTTGTAAAATAGAAAATTAACATATACAAATACAGAAGCTAGCATCAGGGTGCTTTAATGAAGGAGCTAAAATCTTAAGGCTAAGCAAACAACAACACAACCTACACAGACACATGACCCTTGCCACCCAAGGAAGCTTGGAGTTGTATTGTGCGATAACGGAAGAGAAGGGAAAGGAAGAAATTCAGTTCTCCTCATATCACTACATCCCTCTGTTGCTCAATTCACACACAACTCTGCTTATTTCCAGCTTCTGTTACTAACAAAAGATTAAAAATTCAACACTATTGCTTAAGATTCAGATCCTGTATCATGAAGAAAAGTTTGGAAGAAATTTGGCAGTTACTGGAAAGAGTGATAGGAATATTTTACAGAGCAGCCTCTAAAACAAAAAAAAATAAAATAATCATGCAATGCCCTGATTGTAAGAGCTGGGCTTCCAGATCTGCTGCAAAGCAGCTTGGGTCTTACTAGACTTTCCAGATACTAGCTGAATAGGGCCCAAAACTGCCTGCATCCTAAGCAAGCTTCAGATTAAATCACAAAGAAACAACTTTCTGTTAAAGAAACAAAAAATTAATCAGAAAGAGCTGCAACTTTGTCCCTATGATACAGAATAAACATTAACTGCCTGAATGCCTCCAGAACGAGACTGATGGAAATTAAATCATCATTAAGAACAGAATCAGGCCATCCATCAGTAAGTATTCTAAGAGATACAGTACCAAGTATCTGAAGCCACATACACTTTGTTCAAAGCATTATCTCTGCATTTGAAAAAAATCAGTCATAGCATAGTAACATGTATCTCCTTTCATGGGTTTTCACTTCCATAGGAAGAGAAGGCTGGAAGCTGGCAAAGGGACAGGGTGGCATTCTTCACAGACCTCTTCACTGCCACTTCAGCTGCCACATGCAAGAATGGAAGTGATGTTTATTTTACCCTCTGGCACATTTCCTAAGTGTGTCAAATTCAAGTACTTATTCAAATATACTCAATAACAACACTATCAAGACCTTAGAAAGCCACAATGGTTTCTTCAGTGACAAGCACCATCAATGTTAGACTGCAAGCAGCTGCAGTAAAGAAAGTCTAAAAGAAAACAGTTTCTCAGTAAGAGACAGAAAATATATTTTTTAAGTGTTTTAGGCTAACAAAGCACTCTGTTTGATGAATGTCCCTCAATGTGCAGATGCTTTAACTGTAAAAGCATTGACAAAATACAATATTCCCCATGCTGGAAGAAGTCATTTGTTTACTTGGAAACTTCATCAAATAGATGCATACTGTATAAATAAATTTTGTCCTTGGCCAGCTGTCTCCTATCTGAAGAGGTGAAAGCTTATGGATTGATAACCTAAATATAAAGAATCTGATATCCACTGAAGCCAGTGGGATTCTCATGCACAGTCTATTGGCAGGCTGGAGTGGCTACACGAGACTAAGTTGCAGGGAAAAAAAAATATTTTGCTTTATAAAGGGCTAGAAAGAAAAGTTTACAGATCCTACTTCATACCTCTGCCAGTACAATAAGTACAGAGAACAAAACATGGGCATATTACACCAGCAGAAGAAACAAAAAACAGCCTTGATGTGACAAGGATTGCCAGACTAGATCAGACCCGGTCCATCCAGCCTAAGGATCCTGCCTGTAGCAGTGACAACTGGCCATTTTAACACTTCAAAGAAGGGAGAGAAAAGCCTACAGGAGCAGCCTGCCAGCCTCTGCAATACTGCACCCACCTCTGGTGATGGGAAATCATACAGATCTTTCAGCAGGCTCCAGGAATTACCAGGCTGCTATGTCTTATATTTAATGCTATTATGCCATGATGAACATTAAGAAACAAACCCTCAATCCTCTCACGCTAACTTGCAAAAAAACTTTCCAGAAATAACTTTTTAAAACACATTTAGGCAGAAGGTAAAATCAGGTACAATTGGCAATGTGTCAAATACATGAAAGAATGTAATAAAAAATGCAACAAAGTATTTGCATAAAGTTTCAAAGAAAGTAGAATTCTAAATTATTCTTTAGAAAAGCTTCCTATTGAATACTTCCCTCTGTACAACTGCCTTATCTCCTACATAATATCCCAGTCACTGAGCTTCACCAATGATCAAAAGCCTTTATTTTAAAAAAAAAAAAAAAATCTACAGAAGTTCTCCCTGATGCCACAACATTTGCACTATCATCACATTCACCTTTTTTCCTTCACTGTTATTAAACAATATAATTAGCATAAAAGTCAAAAAAGGGGAGAAATAAATTCTGTTATAAGCAGCAAAAATATCTCTTGTTCAATTCAGGCATTCCTGGTCATTCCACCCAGTTTCACAAATTTTCCGTTGGAAGCCAAACAAACCATTTGTTCTTGTACTTAACCAGACTCTTTAAATCGCTTATTGCCTAAAGAAAGGATTAAGATACTTAGATATTAAGATATCCTCTAGCACTGTGGCTTCTTCTCCTTTCCTAGTTTGGCTTTATTTCTAAAACAGCATCTGCTTGAGTGGAATCTGCACAGTAGGAGCCCTGGCAACTCCTCACGGACAAGGTTAAGGCAATAAGCAAATAGCTGTTTGGCAGCCCTTTTGCCAGGAAGGGTCCCCAAGCAGAGTATTTCTGAATGAACAAGTGCAAAACACCAGAGTGTAAAATGCACCCAGAGACAGCAGTTCTGACAGATCCGTATTTCCCACTGGTGTCACCCTGGTAATTAGCACTTCCTTCTCCACTATGGCCATCCCCACAGATTTCAGTAACAAGCAGCTGCTTATGCTTGGAAGCAGCTGAGCAATAAAGGAAGAGGCCATTTAAATACTGATCAAAAATCAAGCACAGCAGGAGCATCACCTGCACAAAGACTATGTACAGGCAGTACAGGACTGAACGCATCATAATACTGCTAAACATATCCCAAATCTACAGGATGTTTCTCAAACAGGTATCTGAGGCCAAATTAGGCTCCCCACCAACAGAAGGAAGCAGAATCAATAATAGAATACCAGGCTGAAAGGTACCTCAAGGATCACCTGATCCAACCTGTCTTACAGGTGCACAGCCCAGGACCCTGTCCAGCTGAACATTAAAGGTATCCAACATTGGGAAATCCAACACTTCCCTAAGGAGATTATTCCAATGACTGATTGGTCTCATTGTGAAAAAACTTCTCTTGTGTCCAACTGGTACCTCTCTAGGAGTAATTAGTGCCCATTAGTCCTAGTCTTTTCATGTGATTCCTTGCAAAAAGTGACTCCATCTTCTTTGTAACCACCTTTTAAATACAGGAACAGATGGGAACAGACAAGGTCTTCTTTTCTCAAGGCTGAACAAACCCAGTTCTCTCAGCCATCCCTCACGTTGGAGGCTTCCCAATTCTTTGGTCACCTTTATGGTCTCTCTCTCTGGATCCTCTCCAGCCTGGCCACATCTTTTTTGGTGTAGCAGGGACCAAAGCTGAACACAGTGTTCCAGGTGTGCAGGTGTGGCCTGACATTTACTGAGTAAAGGGGGAAAAAGCTGTAAAGCAGGACAGCCATGAGAAAAAAAGCAGAACTTCATGAGAGCTGGCAGGGATGAAATATTCATTCAACTTTCTGACCTTGCCCTGAACTCCTCAGAACATTCTTTGATTGGAAATAAGCATAGCACCAGCTTCATCCTAACCTTCAAAAGAAGTCTGCAGCAGTTAGTTAATCTTGGCTGAGCGGAATATTAACATCAAGGAAGTCTCTCTATCTCTCTATTGCAAGTTGGTTTGGGCTGTTACTTTACACCCCTTTGCATAGAAGGGACGATTGGCATATTTTGCGACTTTTAACTGACCCCAGTATCATTCGTCTACTTGCTTGGAAGCCAAGATGATAGGTTTGTGTGCTACACATCACTTCAAAAAAGACCTCCAACTGTCAAGAGTCAATTGGCCTGCAGATGAGAACTGAAAAAAAAAGTCTAGTATTTCACACTGTTTTCTTGAATTTTCCAGAGGTTATCCAGTCTACTTTGGTAAAGGGAGCCTTTCTGGTCACCTGTCAGGGATGTATAAATGCTTTCTTTGCTTTCCCAAGGGTACCTAAAAAATTCTGTGCCCCAGGTAACATCTAGCAATATTTCATTTAGGTAGGCAATGGAGACATTAGGAACAATGTGTGCTTTTACATTACAAGACAGATAAATCTTGTATATTAAAAATGGACTTTGGTGATTTTAGGCAGACATGAAGTGTAGCTTTGTAATGGATGGGGGAAAAGAAATTAAGATTGTATTTTAAAAGCACAACAAAGAAGACACTCCATAGATCTAATAGGCATCAACTATACGTACCTGAACAACCAACCATCCAAACAATTCTTTGTCTCTTTCTACAGACAAAGAAATGTGAGCCCAAAAGGCATCTGCCTTACATGAAAAAAATTAAAAATCTCCTCATTGTTCTTGGCTAAGAACACAACAGCTTCTAGGATCCTGCTGCAGCAGCGGGGAAGGCACACAAAGCACTGACCTGCCCACTTCTGTTGCAGAAAGAATGGACTTGGGGAAGGGTAGAGAAGGCCAGGCAGCACATTGGACTTCAGAGCAGGGAACTGGGAGCACAGAAGTTGCCTTTTCCAATGGATATAGAGGAAAGGTTGCCTCTAAGGAAAGGGAGAGCCAGGAGTGTTTAGAAGCAAGGAGGGTACACTCGCCTGCAGAACTAATTTTCCATCCTTCCTAACTTCTGAATCAAAATTGATTTTGTAAGCAATCATTCAGTTCACTATTAGTTGCTCTTACCACCATTCACTCTGAACAATTAGAGGGGTTTGCAAGGAGGTTTCTATAAGGAATTAAACCTTATAAAATTAAAGCAAGGAAAAAAGAGCTTCTAGACAAATTAAAAGCATGCAAGGCAAACCTGGCCCCTGACTTCAGAGAGACGGGAGAAACAATGCTGTTGCTTGCACACGAGGGAGGCCAGCAAATGTGGCAGACATCAGTAATAGCACAGTCCCTACAGGACCATACATGGAGGTACAAGAAACCTCGCAGGCACAGGCCTGTTAAAGACAAAGTTCAAGTTGGCTTCCTTCAAGCTACAGCCCAGGAAATGCTTGTCCAGCAGAACCAGGCGAGCTACATTATCCCCCCGAAGGATTCCAGCCCTCATATGACCTACACCTCCTGCAGCCATCACAGAACTGAGCTCTGCCTTGAATAGGACCTGAATTCATTGTTTTCTCCTCATCTGAGCACAAGTGGCATTTTTCAGGACACTTCAACAAGCCAAAAAAGCTTCATCTCACATTTTTTGACATAATGAATATTTTTTTCCCTACATTCAACAAACAAGCATGTCACAAGTAAAGAAAGTAAGTCAAATACAGCTCAGCTGCTTTGCTGCCCACACTGTTCCCAAGTAACTCCCATCTGTTTGCACTAGTGAGGCATTAGCCATTCACACACAGGCAGCCATTCCTTCTCCTTGCTTGACTGAAAAGGAAAGGGTTTTTTGTCTTTTTTCTTTCCCCTGAGAGAAGCAATAACAATGGAATAGTTTTAGGATGTAAGGCTGCCCTACATACTCAGCCTGAGTGGGTCACTCAATACAACATCTACAGGTAGAAAGAGCCTAATTATTCTGAAAGCAGGAGCAGGGCAGAGAGAAACACCTCTGGTATAAAGTAACAGGCAGGGTCACTCACCTTTTTTTTTTTACACATACATATACATCTTGAGTCTTCTTACAGTAAGTTCTGCAAGGCAAGTGACATAGCGTGAACAGAACCTCTTTGTTCAGAACTTCTCACTATTTTCATTCTCATTATTAGAAGGCACCAGAATAACCAGCTGTTGAAGCCTGCCTGTGAATGGGGCTATTTCAGCTCTTGCTGAAAAGTGTTTTCTCCACCAAGTAAAGGTCATAATTAAAATATTTCAAACCAATGCCCCTGCACTTCAATATGAATTTGGGTTTGATTTTAATTACTGCCGTGCACTTAAAAGAGCTGATCTTTTTGTTCTATTCTTTTTTTTTGTTGTTGTTCTTAGAAAGGCCAGGACATGGCCTTTCTATATGAAAGGCCTTTCTTTCATGTTGGCCATGTCTCTATGAACATGGGCAACAAAGCATGGCATTTGGCCAGCGAATACAGAGAAGTAGATATTGCTTGGACACATTTGAAGAAGGTCAGAACGAGTGTAGTTTCCTTATGTCACCAGAAGTACTTTCTTACACCTGTAAACACAAGACTTCAGTAGAACTACTAATGGGCTATTGAGCCTTTTGCTTACAGTTCACCAGTTTGACTCTTGCTCAGATAAAGGATTAAATTATTGGTTCCCCTTGAGTGGTATTTGATAGATGAGCATAGTTCAGCAATAACCCTACTAGTAGGCTTTGCACTGTGTTATGGGGTACAGCAGTAACCTTTTCTCTCTGCATTCCTATGTGCTCATAATTAAGAGAGCCATTTAATTTCAAATGACTCCCACTGAGAAAGTTTTTGCTGTCATTCAGGATTCAGACTGGAAAGAGCCCAGCTTCAGCCCAGTGCAGAGCTGCAGCCAAAAATCATCCCATTACATCATAGCCTTTATTTTAAAATAATGAAAAATACATGATAGCATTTCGTACTCATTTGATAACATAAGAATAATTCACTTACAAGTTGTATTGCTTGAGGGGTTTTTTAAATCATACACTTTACTTTAGAACTATAAAACTCTCAGGACTAAAAATAATTCGCTTAAAATGCAGATAAAAGAGAATTAAGTTCAAGAATTGGGCTGATATTCACAACTCTATTTATATGCCTTTTTCAGATGCCATGATTCATTTCAAACTATGCACAACTCTAAAAGTGAGAGATCACTGGTGCAACTGCATAGCAGATCTTCACCTCTGCATGGAAAACTAAAGACGAAAAAGAAAAAAATCACATTATTTAGTGACACCAGCTTTTCCACCTGTGCTTTCAGAAGAACTTTGTTAATAAAAATTCCTCCAGAAGTGTCTAAAAATATTTTTTATTCCAGTAACATTTATTTTATTGTTACTGGTATGTACAATAGGAAATTCCAAATTACTTGCTTTTGAATTTCCAGTATTCTAGTAAGTGATTGGTATTTCTTTTTCATAAAAAAAACTTTTCCTTGCTAGTGATTTTAGTTATCTATATGTTCTCTTGCTTATTCAGATTTAATGAACCAGGTAAAACTGGTAATTTACTTGACATTATCAGCTACCAGCTACTACAAAATACCAAGCTGACAGTTTTAGAGAAGCAAATGTCATATTCTCACAGTGAAGTTTCAAAGGCAAGCATGGAGTCTACTATTCCGTAAAGCGAAGCTACAACTGTCTTTTCCCCTCACATACATCACAATACCACACTATTGCCTATAATACATTTATCACAGTACTACAAAATAGGTAGCACAAGGCTTGTCCTGCTAACTAATCAGCCAGGACAACTAGTTAAGTTAGAACAGTAAGACAAACCTTCAGGCATGCAAACCCTTCCACACCAGTGCATCTAAAAGCTTATCAGATTATGGTCAGACTCCTAAAGATAGTTAGTTCCAGACAAACCTTGTCTGGAAGCCATGGCCCTGCAAAATCCCATACTGAGAACCAGTGTGTTTAACTCCTGAAGGTCACCTGTACCTGTAGTTAAAGACTAATCTCATTTGCCTCACAACACAAAAGGAGGAAAACAAACAAAAAAAATCCCACATATTTTGCACAACTGAAATCCTAGAGCTAGACAAAAATCTTATACAGCACATTTGTTCAAGAGTGCTTATTAAGTATTGAAGATATATTGTTACTCCTGTCAAATTCAAGACTGTCTCCTGTGTGTTCTCACTGAGTATAACTCAAGTACACCAGCTTTTCAGAACACATCAGTTAGCACCTCTTAGCACCATGCCCCTTGAAAGTTTCTTCAGGCAAGAGGCAGAAACTGAAATGCCTGAAATTTAGATATTGCAATTCCAGATCTTCGACCAGTTGTGCCTATTCTAAGTTTAGAGCTGGATATTAGAACAGCACAGAAACATTTTAGGTACAGCCCACCATGAAAAAAATAAATCAGATAAAACCCCACTCATTTATAAGCAGGTCTTATTCTTGAGACCATTAGCACAAACGCTTCAATATGCAACACACTCCCTGACACTTTGGTGCAATGCAATAGATTCTCTATATGGTGCCACAGCACATATAAACCCAAATAGGTTTTGTTCTTTACTTCCCCTGACTTTCTCAAGAAGCTGAATGACCCTTGGAGAGCTTCTAGCAACCCCAGTGTTAAAGCCTTTTCTCCAAGATCTTGTTTCTCCAGGGAGTTGCTATTAGCAGGGAGGCACACAGGGCATTTGGCAATGCCAGATGCACACATGAATGAACACCCATAAATAAATCAGACCAGTAGTACACTCTGCAGTGATCTAAACAAAAAAGGCTGTACATCTTCATTTGTATTTGGTTCCAACATCGTGTTGGAAATAGGCCTCCAATTCACAGCACCTCACCTTGCTTTATTTCCAACTTTGCCATGCATCAAACCTATCCAACTTACTAATTTCATCTACTTTTTCACACTTAAAAAAAAATCTCAGTGAGCACAAAGATGTCCCAATCACTTTCCACACTTTAAATCAACACCTACCAGGTATCTTGACTAGTATTAAACTGGCAGGCTGATATCAACACCAGAAGTTTAAAACTCACATTACCTGACATCAGTTTGGATGCTCCCACAGCCAGCATTTCCTATAGATCCCCTGAGTCTTTGTCCAGCATATGTTATTGTATAAGAATGCTAGGAATTTGAAATTTTCCCACTTGGCCTTCTTGATTAATACTTACTACCACAACCCTACTGCTGTTGTAAGAGCACTAAAGATCTTTATGAAACACCATATTTGCTGCTATTACCTTCCACAGGCCATGGATAAGAAAGAAATACACAAAAGCTTGCATATGCCAAAGGCAGGGCAGGGAGGCATCAGAGAGCACAGGCACATCTGCAGAACTATGAATTCACCCCATCATGGGCAGTTTGCCCTGCACAGGCGGACATGGAGGAGAGAAGGGAAATCTGAAGACAAAGCAGACATTAATTGATTTAAGGCAATCCCACTTTGCAGAGGAGTTTGGAAAAAAATGGAAGGGCTGCAGACATCTCCAATAAAAACATCCTGTTAAGGAATTTGAGCAGACACCATCTAACAATCAGCAAGGAGCATTATCAGTTCCACAGAGAGGACTCACCGTGGAAGATTTTCATGTTTGCTTTCAAATGGAAGTAATGTTCATTCAGCATATTTTTAATCCAAATTCACACAAAAATTGCATTATCACGACATCTAGAAATTTCTGCCCATGTCCAGTCATTTCTTAAGCAGATAATAATTGAAAAGAGCAGGTGCCCCCCTTCCCTTAAAATTTTTATATCCTAAGTATAAGACAAGGGCAGCAAAATCAATTTCTATTCGTTGGTTGAATTAATAGCCATGCTGTCTCCAATGGTTGTATTGCAAATGAAATGCAATTTTCTTATCTGGAGCAAATATTTCTAAAGAGCTAGGGAAAGATAAGTCTGTCCTGAATATAAAATTTGTTTTCAAGTGCAAAGGAAGCAGATGGGCTGGCTGGGTATCAGGAGATCCATGTCACTCACTCAGTGGGTACTGTCCAGATAGCACATCAACACTTCTCGCAAGTTACACCCATCACAACCCTATGCTTCAAACAGCAATTCAGCAAGTAAGATCTTAAATTACCCATAATTGCTTATTTTGTTCATATTTTTGTCATTGATTGTTTGTTTGTAAAAGACTAGCCAGGCTGTCTGGGAACAGCTTGGCTGCATCATGGGCTGAGAAACAGAGCCCGACTACCCTATGAAGGTGGCCGGCAGTGTCAGTTTTAGACAGCAGATGGCCAGCAGCAGAGAAAGCTTCCAAGCACTCTGTATGCCAAAATTCCAGCTATTTTCCTTTTGTCAAGCAGCTTCCAGAAACACAAGACATAGCTGAACCTCTTCACTCTGGCCAAGATTAAAATACAAGAGCATAGCAGAATCCCATAAAATACTCCCACTTCCTAAAAATATTTAGGCTGCTCAGTTTAAGCAAGATACTGCATGACTACAGCAGTTTCCAGTCCAATATTGGCCAAGGAATTAGAGATACAGAAAACATGACTGCGTTTTCAATGTGGAGGCATAACCAGACCAACAGCAAGATGCAGTTCTACCTCAAAGACATTCACGAATGTGAAACAGAACAACTGGTCTAAAATAAGGATTAAGATCAAAAGTGTTTCAAGAACCTGCTGAAGATACATTTCATATGTAATGAGCAAAAACAAGAAGTCAAAGTATCCAGAAATGCATACCAGACCTCCCTCTCATAAGCACTGACACTACTATATTATTTTAATATTAAAAAAAAAAAAAGCTCTTCCAGTTGTCTACCTGACAGCTAGATACAGAAATTCATACCTTTAAATTGTGACTCCTGCTCAGTTTTATTATTCAAAAGAAACAAACTCAAAACAACAGCAACTGGATAGGCCTAACACAGATTACAGAAAAATAAACAGTGGTGGTGTTACTGCTGCTTGTGGACAGAAACCAAGATGAAGCATTTGATCAACAGCATTTTGGTCCAACTAGCTCCAAACAATGAATGGGTATGTGCAGAAAGACCTGTATTTTCATTTACGTCTGCTATCTTAGAGAAACACAGACAAGATGGTAGAGATGCAAGGCTTGTGCTGCCTCCATTTTGTTTCAAGGTAAATTAAGTCTAATTTATACTTCACATAAGCACTTACTATCCTTAACCATCCAAAGTCTTTTGGGGAGGTTATTCAAATTGTCACAGTAAGACAAGATAAAAAAGATCCATGCAACAAATATTTGGGTTTGAGAATTTGTACAGGCCATTTTTCCCCCATCCTCTTAACAGCTTCACTGGAAAGTTATAAAAATGCAAAATGAAACCCAGAAGACTCACCTGCAGATTTCAGGAAGCTTCTACAAGCTTGTGATGAAACAAGGCTTTGAGAGTGCGGCACAACAGAAAGCCCTATTTGTTCCATCCAGCCCAAATTCACCCAACAAGTTGGTGGCCTGCAACTGCAAGTTACAAGCTTGCAGTAGGTCTCCTGTGTCCCAGCAGCTCTGCTCCTCCAGCATTCACCATTTTTTATTTAGTTAGCAGCCTCAGATAGAGAGCTTCACTCAATATATAGATAGGTTTAAAGATTTAACTTGCAAAGGTATGTGCCACACTGAAACAAGTCCAATCCAAAGTAACATGTTCTTCGAGAGTTATTTCCAGATATAGCTTCTCTCAAATTCCCTGTCCTTCCTCAGAAAGAAGCCAAGTTGTCTTCGTTTCTGTGTCCTGTTATAGCAGCCATCTGTCAAGCAAGCATTTTAGCCCAAAATAATAGAAACACAGTAAAGCAGGGATTCTATCCAACCCTCATCTACAAACAGCTCTTCCAAGAAAAAAGAAATTAAAAAACAAACAAACAAAAAAGACAACAAAAAGAACAACACACCACCCACCTGCTTGAATATCAAATTAGTTCTAATGTTTATGAGCTATGACTAGAAATAGTACTTCAAACTGGAAAAAATACTGTTCCAGTTTAAACTGCAGGAAGAAATTTTTAAAGACCAAACACCTACACATCTGGCCAGGTGTTCAGAGCTTCTGCAAAATTAAGCATTTGTAAGTACCACTGTAAGAAGTGGCCAAGGCCTTCCACTGAGTGCCACTTAACATTTTCAAGCCAGGCATAACTTAACATGATTCGCCATCATTTTCTCTCTCTGCATTTGCCTTAAAACAAATAACTGGTTCAAGAGAACAATAGCACCTCTTACAGTGTAAACCCAAGGGAGACTAACAGCTACAAAGTCTTTCCCTTCCTATGCTAGTCATTAAAGGAAAATGTACAAAATGAGCCTCAAACTCCTACACACCACAGGGTTCTGTCCTTGATGCTCTGCAGATCCTGAGACATGGAAAGGACAATTGGTATTAAGAGGTCTTAAAGAGCACAAGCAAAGAGCAAAAAATCAAGAAAAAACATACAAATACTATTTTTCTGCAGAGCACACAGCATACAAGTCCATGGCCATTCACCAGTTCACTTAGCTCATCCTTTGAGAACTCACCTAAAACAACTGAAGGCTCACATTATGTTAAATCTATCTACAGCATGAAGCTTTATTGCTGAGATAGGACAGATCTTCTCATGACAGGCATAAATGTTTCTGTGCTCCTCCTGTCATGTTGGACTGATGATGAGTTGCTCTGATCTGCTCAATGACCTTCACTGAAGAACCCTAACTCTGAATATAATCTGATTCCATGGGGGAATTAGCATTCCCTACCAGTTGCAAGCAATGAATCTGCAAAGAATATATGTCTTTAAAAAATAATTACAACTATTTATGATTGAAAGAATCAGTAATTCTGTATAAACTTTTTTCTGAGTAACAAGATGGCACGTGAGCCAGCAGTGGAGTTCAGCAGCAAAACTTGGTCCTGACAGTTATCAATCCATTTGCCTCTTGCACCAGGCAAGGTTGAGGAGCTCAAGCAGCAAAGAACAGGAAACAGATTTTCAAATGTTTGGGCAATAGATTTGTACTGAGCAAAATACACTTGCTCTCACTGCAAGCATAACTCCCACAGACACAAAATACACAGTCTTTTTTTTTTTCCCTCCTGTATTCAGCAGTGTGTTTAACCTTGGAGCTGTCAAGCTCCATCATAAATAATGAGCCATGACAACACTCCAAGTGATCCTTGGAGAACAGACCAATTTTTCCTATATGCTATGCAAGGCAAAATGCTTATATTCCCATGGTACAGTACCTGCTATGAAAATATACAGTAATGTGGCCATCAAGAGGAGATCACAAGTAAATACAGAAAAAAAAAAAAAAAAAAAAATCATTTCTTTCCTGATATTTCAGCACCCAAAACCAGAAAGATCAATAAAACACGTAACATCCTAATGGCTACTATTTAAAATTATACCAGGACTGAGGAGATTTGTCTCACTGAATATGCATTTCACACAACCATTTCACAGCCAAAGAACATCTGCACTTGAAACAACCCATGACAGCTACAGCTTGAAGAGAGGACACCCTGCAGGTTTCTCAGCACTGTGACCTCTAGCAAATGAGCACCAAAGTGGGACACAGGGGTGGCCTCCGCCCCGAGCAGCCTCCAGCGCTCTCAGAACAAACACATCCCCCACCCCACACACATGGCACTGCCAGAAAGTGTAGGAAAAAATGTAATTATCTGAATGACTGACTGAAGCACCTCTACACCAACACCCTAACCATGCCAACGCAGGCCTTCCAGAAGGCACAGCACAGGTAACCAAGCAATGGCAAGAGTCATTTCGGCTGTGCACCACTCAAGGAGAGGAAGAAGACAAAGCAAACAGATTCACCTAAAGAAAGGAAAAACTAGGAAGAAACAAGCTGAAGACCTAAACAGGCATTCTCTTGTCTCTTACACAACAATGGAAGGTTGTGGTTGCCCTTAAAAAAAAAATCATCCCTCATTCAGGAAATAAATGCTAATTCTTTAACATTAACCTGGAAGACACTATTGTTCTCTACCAGCTCAAGCAGCATGCATTTATCCTGTGTTTCTGCAAGTGGGAAAAACAAATATATCCTTTTTGCTGACCTCTTTGCAACAAGGTGTTTGTCCATGGCTTTGCAGGGGGAAAAGCTGGCCTTTATTTCTGTGTCATCTCCTAGTCTTGTTGCCACAACTGAAAACACAGTGCATCCATTTTCCCCCTCTGTAGGAGCACCACTTTATTTATAATTCAGTTTCAATGGTTACCATAAACTACAGGGGCTTTCAAAAAGCTCTGAAGAGCAGGAAAGCAACAACATCAAACCTGTGATGCTTGCCTTTCCTTAAGGTGTGAAGTTTGCAGTGTCAGACAGCAGAAACCATTTCTGAGCACTTAGAGGAGTTTAAAGTGCTAACACATCTCCCTCCCACCAAGAGGCCTTCCCTGCAAGACTAGATGACTAATCTTAAAGAGCTGGAATCAGAAAATCTCTTGAGTTTCTTTACTATGGTTGAATCTGGAGAGGAGACTCTCCCACCCATGCAGTAGTCACACATGGTAATGTATTTATTGGCCATTTAATTTTCCATTTGGGAATCTAGCCACATATACCCCTCCTCCACTTGCTCTCCCTCCCCTCTACTCACCTCTTCCATGTCCAGGGCATTTCACAGCTATTCACATCACACTAGATCTATCCTTCCCCTGCAGTGCCCCCAAATGAGCAAGACCTGTGCTGTCACCACACATAGCACTACCATCATCTCCAGTTCAAAACAGTTCTGCTCTTAACAGAGGACTTACTCTATACTCAAAGTCGTTCCCCAAATTACAGGATCAGAAATTTTATTCCCAGCACTATGGTTAAAATGTCCTCGGCCCTCCTCATGTACCATGTCCATTTCTCCCATTCCCAGAAAATACACTGCCTTTATGCCCCACATCACAGCTCTGCACATTTAGCAATCCCATTCCCTGCTAGCAATATTTGGCAATAAGATCCCTTTAAAGAAGGCTAATTACAGATTTCACTTGAACAGAAATTGGTACTGGGCCAATCTGTAAGCTCTTTAGCAAGCTTTCAAACTTCACGCCAGGGAAGACTTCGTTCTCCACCAGGAGCAGCAGCACAGCTCTAGAAGCAAAGGTGGAAAATGTTGCCACCACAAGATGAGGAAGGAGGGTCACAGCTCTGATTTTCCTTGCAGCACTGCACCTTCTTCATGCAAGTCTTTCCTTGAAGATACGCTGCCTGTGTTTTGCAAAAGGAAAACTAAGGAAGCTAATTCAGCTGCCAGGAAAATAATGAAAAGCAGTCACAAAAAAAAAAAAACCAACCAAACCCAGGTGATAGTTGTATCAAAAGTGGAACAAAGACCAGTATGACAGAAAGCAGGACAAGGACTCAAAAGCTAGGAACTGATAAAATTAAGGATGCCTGGTCACATGCATGCATGAAGCATGTAATTTTCTGAGAACAACAGTGTCAAGATGGAATTCTGGTTTTCAAAGGGATGGAAGAACCCAAATCAATCTCAAGCACCTCAGCATCTAGCCCCATATCAGGACAAATGTTTTCAGCCTGTGTATGTCAGACTTAGCACAGAAAACAGCAATCCCACCCATAGATTCTCCTTATCACTTTTTCTCTCTGTGTCCACAACACCTGGTGAAATAACATTTCAGCCAGACCACTTTTCTGAGGGGAACTAATGCAAGATTCCGCAAACCACCCTCTGTGCTAACCCTGCTTGATAACTAGGGTGGAACTGAAAAGGGTAAAAGGATGAAGTGATGATCAACAGAAGGCTGGTCCTGTTTTAAGGATACAAGACTAGTGCCCAGGAAAACTACACAAGAGCTTTCTGCGAGAGATTCAACACAAGTCATCATTTTTCCCTGTGGTTAACGACTACATGGCATCACATGGAGATAACACACCTGATACACTGAAATACTGCTGTCAGACTGGCTGACTGCCTGCAGAATTCCAGCTGGAATCTGTGGTAACCATGCACACTGAGTACACAGTTCTTGGGAAGTCTCCAACTGTGAGCTCAACCCACAGGCACTTAAAAAAGAAGAGTTATGAGTGTCACACATGTAAAGCACACACATCAAAAATATCTATTTGACAGAGATTAAACCCATAAGTATCTACTACACCCTCAGATTTTAACATACCTAATGGTTTTCCCCTTTCGGAGATGCCAAACTAAAAGAATGACTTGTGACAGTAGCAGACTCTTCTCCTTTAAGAGGCCAACAGAACCACTCCTACAAAAGGACTACACACGCACACCCCACACACTATTAAAACACATTTTCATCATCTTGGGGACATCTTTGAGGGCAGGAAAACAGAGTCATGGTACAACTGCAAAGCATCACACTAATTTTGAAAGGCAAAACACAAGTCTGACCACTGCCCAGTTTCTAAAAGCCAAGAATAAAAAAGTGGCAGGAAAGGAGCTGCCTTTTTTCCACCCTTACTCTCTGAAGCAACCAAGCAGATTTTAGTGAAACATTTGCAGATTCTTCCAACTGAAGATAGATCTAGCAGGAAGAATTTACCTTAGAACTTCAAGATTATCAAAACATGAGTATCTGAACACAGACTACCACAACAGGAAACAAAAAGAAACCCAACGTGTGTTAATAGACACTTTAATTATTAATGTGCACACACACACAAAGCTTATCAGAAGTGATGAGGCATTAGAAAGAAAAAGCGTTATTCAAAGATATATATTTGCCAGCAGCTGTATCACCACCATATTCTCTAGCTGATTTTGATTGAACTCAGTGGACATCAATTTAATCCCACAGGACAGTACCATTCACTTCTGTAATAGCTACTGACCTTATTTCTATGAGCCCTGTTGTAGTGTCATGACTAAATGTGGCAAGCAGCAAATCTCACTCTGTCAGCAGCCAGTGCCTGTCCTTTCTTCTTTTGAAGCTTCCACTCTTTTCTGCATTTTTTTCAGTCGTGTTACTTCAAACAGCTGATCCAGATGGTGCGTATTTGGATATCAACCTTCCCACATGGTGATGTAGCTCAAGAAAATAAAAACTGTTGCCACCTGCTGCTGACCTACTTTAATTTGTTTCCTGCCATACAACAGAATAAACAATACAGCTCATTGAACTAGTTTTCCCCACCTACTCACTGCTACGTAGGAAATTTAAAATAAAACTAATAGAGGAAGAATGAAAGAAAAAAAAGCAGCATGATCCAGTGGGGAGTAGGGAGGAGCAATTCTCACCTCTGTCATAGTCATCCTCCTCTATTGCTTTTTCCTGAAGCCTCTGAAGCCGTAAGATCAAGGATTTTAACTACGAAAAGAAAAAAAAGTTAATTATGAAGACACTGCATTAAAAAATATATAGACGATTAACCTCTACATAATATAAATTTAATGGATTACTACATCACTACAATGGCCAAATGCCCAGTATTATTAAGTAGATGGACCTATTTGGAAGTCAGCTGAACTGCAGCTACTTGAGCCAAGCATAGCTTTAGTCCAAACACATACAGAGAATAACAAATGGTATTTCTTGAAAAGCAAAGGAGATCATGCAATCACAGGATATTTTTCACCCTTTGAATAAATGAAAGTAGGATTATTAGAGGATTCTGTCAGCATGACATCTACTTCTGAACACATTGTACTTAACAGTATATTCCCAAGCCCATTCTGATAATTTTTTACCTGAGTCTTCCACAGAACAAATATAAAATCTCTATATGCAAACTAAATTTCATGCTGTAAATAGAAATAGAAATGTAGTATGAATACTATGGAACAGGTATATTCATGTTATGGGTCTGAAAAGAGTGTTCATATGCAACCCAAAAGGTTTCATTAAAATACAATTTAGGCTCACCTACATAATGTTGAAGTTTGCATTTTTGTTTCACAATGCAAATGCTAGATGAGGGAAAAAAGAAGAACAACAAGAATACTTGAACCACATACACATTGGTGTTTCACATTCCAAAAGAAACTTACCATAAAAAAGTTTTATTTCAAAAGCTAACGCTTCTCTATGTTAAAATCAAGAGTCTGGATGGAAGTTCTAAATTTACTAAAAATTTGTAAGACCTTTACAAGTTTTTGCTGCTAAAAGAAATTGGTTAGAAGGTAGTCTTCTCCTCTGCCATGACAGCCACAGCCTAACACAGCTGCGGTTACAAGACTGAATGTATTGCTCATTAAATTTATGCATGATCTGTACCAAACAAGGCACTAACAGCACTGAAAAAGGTGAGCCTGGAGAAAGAAGCAGCATATATTCTCAAAGTCCAAAGCCTGAAAGTGCTTGAGAGAACACTAAAATCCATACGTTGGACATTCTGCATTTACAAAAGATTTCCCTCCCCCCTGAAACTCTTTCATATTTAATCCCCCATATTTAAATTCTAAATTGCATAGAGAAAAATAGGTACAGCCAGTCAACAACTTAATAGAAGCACTCTGTTATCAAGACTACACATCAACACACAAATTAGACAACACACAAACCTTTAAAGTCAGGATATCCCTCTAAATACGGTATGTGAAAGTGGACTAGTAAAAAAAAAACTATAAAAATGAAGTCAGAAAAGTATCCAAAAACGTTTGATTAATAATAGGCTATAGGATGCTCCAGAAGAAAAACAAATTATACATTCCCATTTCTTCTAGGCTTCACTTTATTTTGGTTTTCACTTCCTGAAACTCCAATCTTTTTTCTCTGAGCAATGTGAGCAATGTGAATGATACTGAAAGGAGGAGCTCTGAATCCTCACCATAAATTATTTTCTGTGTTTTATGCCTGACTTTTTATAGAGTTTTAAAGAAGCCTGCAGTAGGACTGATTCAAGTGACACTTTTTTCATATATGTGATGTATAACAACATCTATACTGAGAGTACAGCTCTGCTGCTGCTGGCAGTGTTTATTCCATCACGCACTACAGTGACAGGTCATTTAAAGGCTGCTTGGGTACCACAGCCCAGACACGCCCACGGCAAACTGACTGCTGCTGCCACGGCAAGTGCTTTCTATTTGCAGGCCGGGGACACATTTGGAGCTCAGCTAACAAAAGAGCTGCTTCTGCCTCAGCGTGGCATGTCCTATATGTGTACCAGATGAAAATAACTTTTTAAGTACAGAGAAAGCATAATTTTAATAACTTTGGCATTGTCTCCTTTTCTTGACTACCATTGCTTTTGTTCCTTTCTGAAAACTTTGAGACTTACTCATTATCATTACAATAGGAAGGTGCTTTAAATTAAACATACGCAACTGGTTAACCAAGGGCAAAGACATCTGAGGGCAAAATCCCCAATTCTCCATTCAATGAATTAATGAATACAGAAATTAAAGATAGCAATGTTTCTTTCGTGCCTATCAAATAAGCAATACTGAAAAGAAAGAAAAATAATTTCCTATTTTGATTGCATTATATATTCCCAAATTTGCAGCGAATTAATTTCCCAAATGACGCCGAACTATGAGCAATTCCAGACATTGCAATTCCAGGCATGAAACCAAAGAAACTGCTCCATGTCAACGTGTGTGAAATCTGTAAATAAGAGAACCTAGTTTGAGTTCTACACACATCACCTATGAAAAGAAAGTATCAGAGAGCATTGTAAGCCCAGGTCAGATGCCATGGTAAGCAATGAATGAAGAATAAAAGTTTTTCAGCCTTCTGTCTTACCCAGACAGCAGGTTTGTGCAAAGTCTCCCCAGAGCAGGCTTTTTCATTAGGCCTAAAGACAATACAGTACATCTAGCAGGTGTGTCTGAGCTGAGAAGTCACAAGGATTTGAGTTTCTGAAGGCAAACAAGAAACTCAGGCACTAGTGAGACAACTAAAAATAAAATTTAAAAACCAAACAAAAAAAACAAAACCAAAAAAAAAAACCCAAAACAACCCAACAAACACAAACCCAACAAAACCCCCACTACCCACACACTGCACCATGAGCAAATTAGTGAAATCCATTGTGTCCATATTAATCTCTGGATTACTGTTCCCTGCATGCACAATAAAGCCAATACTTGGCTCTTTTGATCAGGTAAGCTCAGACTGGTTTTCCTCCAATGCGCACCCTACCATCACAAAAATGTAACACAGCTGATTCTTCTTAAAATCTTCCCGCCCCTCTCCTATAAAGAACACAGTGAATGACACTGCCTGTACATATTGTAGGTATGAATGCGCATAACATGTATATTATATTTGCACAATATACATACATGCAAAAAGACACTCCTGACTCACCAGCCCACTACTCATCTTGGGTGGAAGGGGAAAAGAAAAGAGTCAGTTCCCAGCTGGAGACAGAGAGGGACTTGACTCCCATCTTTCTTCATGTGGAGAGAGCACCTATCAGATTACACTCTACTTTCACACAGTTGCTTCATTCCTAGAAATATTTGGTTCAACTGAAACATTTCCAGTTAAAAAGTTTAGTGTTGTTAAATCATGATATTTCAAGAAAAAATTTCTTACCACCCCCCATTTTATATTACATATACCTTAAACCACAGACAAAAGAGCCACCTGTGAAAAGAAATGGTACTTATTGAAATCAGAAACTGATGTGTGATGGTAGAAAAGTGAGGATCAAAGTTTCAACAGAACATAAAATAGGGTACTGCAACAACATCACCTATTTTTAAAGAACCACACAAAACCTGTTATCTCATTTTTGTCATGCAGAGCACTACTGTAAAACACTGAACAAAGGCCACAGAAGCCAATAGTATCTGAACTTCTACATAAACTTTGATTTTGGCACTATAAATAAAAATGTTTGGAGGCAGAGGAATCAAAAACAAAGCGAGATTACTGACCTTTAATGTACTGCGGTTGCCAAGCAAGCAATCCTGTAGCACTGGTTCATATTTTTTCATCAAAGTATCCCAGTTATGGTCACTAACAGTAAAGCTACTTTCATAGCCTGAGGTGACAGAAGAGCCTGCAGATGCTGCATCTGAGGAATCTGTAGAATATGAAATTGTTGCATCTATATCTGAGAGAGAGACATTCTCACAGTCCTGTAATTTATCATTTGCTGGGTTCTCACATTCATGCCATAAATCCTCACCAGACCTGGAGAAGCAACACAAATCTCCCAAGTGCTCATGAGTTTGCACCATTTCTTCTGGCTTCTGCAGATTTCCTGCGGTTTTGGGATGCAGAACAAGCTCAGCTTCCTCACCAGATGTGCCTTCAACATCATTTACTCCAGAGGCTGAGGTCAGGGAAAGCTGTATGAAGCTGAAACTTGAACTAAAGCTATCGTGTGCACCAGCAGAATGAGAAACACCATCTCTGTTTTGATATTCACAGTTGTTATTCACTTCTGTCCGATCCAAAGCATACATGTTTGGGGGCTTGCTCACTTCAGTGCCGTGGCTTTTCTGACGTGTGCAGCATCCAGCAGAAGCATCCCCTTTGCCTGTTGTGGCAGCAGGGTAAACCCCTATTGCTGTGCTTTCTGACCGTGGACTATTGCAACAGGAGAGATTTTCACAGCATCCTGGCATATTTCCAGTAGTGGCCAGCTTTGTTACCCCATTAGCAGGAACTACAGCACTGCTCACTGCACTACAGCACAGGAATTCCAAGTTATTTTGGCACTGTCTGCGCAGAGCACAGTTCTCAGAGCCTCCACAGTGCTGCCTGCCATGCTGGAGCTCTGCTACGCTGAACCGTGTGCAGGCACCAAGGGACTGAAACTCGATCTGTCGCTGAACTTCTGGCCTCATGTATCCAGGTCTTCTTGCCAGCTTCTTTTTACGAAGAGAGCCCACTGGCACTAATTGCTCGTGATCATCTGTGGGAGGGAGAAAAAGCCGGTAAGTGTTTCTGCAGTTTTCTAGGTTTTAACATACTGTAGGCCCCTGAAAACAGTTGTTTCTGAAATTTCAAGCAGCGCATCATTTTCCATTTCAACAAAACAAAGACACTGACCATACTGCAGACACAGAACACTGTGTACACTCTTTCACTTTCTGAAGAGCTTGCACCTGTTTTTAAGTGAACTCACTAACAATCTCCTCCATCAGGACATAAACTTGGGTACAACGAATCACATCATCCTTATTCACAATACCACTCTGCTTTTTCATTCTCAACTTGCTTAACAGCACAGTGAAGCACAGATTCGGTTTAAGTCTCTCTGATCCAAAATCATTTCAAGTTTACAAGCACATCTAAGATAGGACTGGATCTGCATCCAAGAAAGGTGAGAACCATACTCACAAAGAAATTTGCATAATGTTCATTTTCATAATGTTCATAACCTACTGTTGCCGTGTGTTCAGTCTCTTGTGCTCATACCCACGTTTTAACCATATGAGTAGCAAGTGCTTTGGATTCTGCTGCCCTAACAGATGCAAGTGTAACACCCTGTGGCTGCAGATGTCAGCCTAATGAGATATTGTGCAAGTTTCCATTCAGATTTGTGGTAACACCTATGGTCAAAAACATAAAGTTAAAGCTTTGCATGCATAACCAACAATCCTAGAAAACTAATACTTAGTAGCATTACTCAAGCATTAACACCATTAAGAAGCAGCCTCTGCTCCGTACTTGATTTCCTTACACATAACTTACTTACACGGATGAAAAGACAAATTCACAGACAATAGGAAAAGAAACAAAAAAAGAAAAACAAACCCAAACAAGATAAAAAGATCACAGTGAACATTAAAAGATGGAGATCAGAACAGAATGTAATGTCTGTGTTTTCTGTATATTTTTATATATGTACTATTGGTAACAGATTACATGGTGACTACTTTCATTTTCTCATGGATTTACTGCTAGCTAAAAGGTATTCCATTTGTCTGTCCTGCACAATGGGAATCAATGAGAATTCAAGCCCTGCACTATTATCCATTTTGTAACACAAAAACATATTGACTGGATCTATTTGCCAGAATCACCCTTCAAGGGGATCTGATGCCTAGTTGAATTATGCCCTCTATTAGGTGCCCTCTACTCACTGAAACAGAACCAACTGGGTGTTAGAAATATCCATATCACCCACACAGAGCTCTTTCAAAAACACAAGTTTCTGATATTTTTCTTTATATGTAACATTTCTCTCAAATCACAACCCTTTGTCAGTTTTTACATTGATAGATATGCACATATTCTAAAATCCTCAACAACTCCTAACACAGACCTCGTACACACTTCATTACAACAACATCTTATACAAGAATTTAAGCATTAGACCTGGAACTTCCCAGGAGAATCTTCCCAACATTCATTACATTCTCTCCAAATAACCTTCAACAAAAGCAATTTATACATTTCTCCATATACTCGAATAGTGGCACATCTCACCATGGGACTGCAGTTAAGCTTCTGTATTCTGCTTCCTATCACCATAAATTAGAATATCCCAGCTGTCTCTTATATTCTCTTTTGTCTGAGGAAAAAAAGTATCACAGAAATCAGAAGTAAAAAAGGTCATGGAGTCCACCAGCCTGTCTACTATAAAAAGACAGTGAAATGCTGTACTGGGAGTAACTTAATAGAAGTCTCAACAAACAGGAATCACTCAGAGCAAGGGAACAAAACCTGAACAAAATTTTCTTCAGAAATTAATTCTTTTAGTTTATATACAACACAACAGCCTAAATTTGACTTCAGCAGAAAAAAAATCAGTCATGCATAAAAAAGTCATTCTAAGACTGACTATACTCCACGGTGAATTAAAAAGGCCAGTGGCAGGCTTTGTCTTTAAAAACACAAAAAGTTCTCTGGTTTAATTAAAATCAGTTTAAAATTGATCTCCCTAAATCACTATGAATTTCTAAAGTAGACAGATAATTGCAGCTCTTTAAACACCAAATTTAAACTAAGCTAAGGTAAATACGGTTTAAATTGGCCAAAGCATTAGATATTCACACCAAGTAAACTGGATGCAATTCTAAAACTTATTGGAGCCAAAGGGGTACAATTCCAGTATCCTGAAAGGGATCACACACAGCCCACGCATCTCTGTGGTTCTCACAGGGTTCACAGGTAACCCTCTAGATAGGTTTGGCACTCAGCTCCTTCGTGTTGTACAGGTCTGTCTCCTGGTGAGTCCGGCAGCACTAATCACTCAGCTGGATACCAGAACAGAATTAGACTCAGGATTATAGTTAGGCCAAGCCACAAGCCATCCGGAGGGCGCTGTGGGGGAAGAGCTGCAGGTCCTTCACCCCAATGTGCCTGCCCCTGAGAGCAAGGCAGAGTGCACAGAAACAGAGCTGAGGCCAACATGAATGTGGACACTCGCACCTGCCCCAAAGGAAAAAGGAGGTCCCAGACTGATCCCCAGCTCCAGCTAGAGAGCACTCACAGTGCCCTTAGCCATCACAAAACCCAGCCAGGAAGTTACTATTACCTTGGGTGTACTGTTTGGGCACTGTTTACCCTTGTGACATGTCCCTGTTCTCAAGATTAGAATAATTTCAGTTGTTTATTATCTCATATCTGAAATACAGTTATGTAAACTCTCTGCATAGCCTTCCAACCATAGCTTGCTTTGTCTGCACATCAGATAGAGAAATTACACCGAACCAATTCCACTAACTTGTAAAAAAATTTTTAAAAAAAAGACAAGCCTTAAATTCTTCTCATCATGACCTCAGTTTGAAGAGCATCAAATAACTGTTGGCAATTAACTACAAGATTATCAGAATGGAAACAACTGAAGGCAATTTTAAAACCCTACGCTATATTGTGTCATGCATTGTATGAGACATGCACTTGGAAAGAGAAAAAAGCTACAAATGGAAGAGCCTTTCAATTGTAATATTAAAAATCAACTTTGTAAAATATACTTTTTTAAATCTCAGAAGATGATGTAACATATTTTAATGGCAGATACATTGAAATTACTTCAAATACAATTATGAAAGCTCAGAAATATTCTTAATAGATCTTTCACCACAGCAATCTTTCCTGATGACCAACATTTCATAAAAAATAATAGCTCAGATCCAGAGCAGAGGGAAAAAGAAAATAGTCTATTGCTGTAAAGCAATGTCATTCACATCTTAGTTGCACCAGTGAGATGAAGACGGAGGTGAAGCCTAAGAGCACTTCCCACTGATGGAAAGAGCACATTCTCCTGTACCCACCCTGACACTAAAGGACAGCAAAACAGTCATCTAATTTATTTTAGTTCATCAGTCTTTGTTTTCAGCCACAAAAGTGGCAGTTCAGGGGTTTTTTTGACCAAATGTTCTAACAGTATCTTTGGATGAAAAGGTATAAATACCTTACAGTTTTGTTAAGTCCAATAGAATTTTATAGATCAGTACAGAAATTCTGAAGTGATGACCTCCTCACTCCTGTTTTAAGCATGTAATGCAGAATGCTTGCAAGTTCATTTAAGTTCTCCCAGTTTTAAAGATAGCTCAACTATCTGAATACACCTCTTTATACACTGTTCATTTTTATTAGAATAACAAATTCATCTTCAGAGCATTTGTGGGTGGTAACTGTGATGTGGAAGAAAAGGTATTTGGTCATATTCAAAGCCAACTATCAAAGCACTGCTCCAAGCAATTTCTGTAGTGTTGTTTCTGTTAAGGAAGCCTTAAACACCTGCATCAAACTATACACAAACAAAGTAAGGGAGATTCAAATATTTACTATTTACAAACATACACACATAAATGTTTAACCTATCAGAAACAGAAATTAACCATTCTTGAACGTTAATCTGACATGACAATAACCATTACTGTCCAGTTCCTATGTCATATGTAAAATGTTGCAGGTTCCTAATCAGTTATAGTTTGACTCATTTACCAAATTTCAAAGACACCTCTAAATATGCAAACTAAGATGGCACTGATCTCAACACAGCCTATGTTGAAACAAGCACTATCTCTTTGCACAAGTAAGCTTTCAAAGAAAGTTACTTTCAAATAAAGATTTTCAAAACTCTTAAAATGAAAAGGTCTCACTTAGCTTTTTCATCTCACTGAGTGTTAACTGTAACTGTGGTTTATCTAGCATTTTATAAAGTGTATCTATGGAAGGCAAGCATGGCTGAGCTACATCTTATTGGATATAATGATACAAATTATTTCCTCAGCAAGGGTTTCTGTGATTTCTAAGGTCACAGACTGGGTTCAGTCACTCAACTGTAAATTTCCAAAACATCACAAATAACATATTCTCTGAAGTCATTAAATGCATGTCAGTTTCTATTCTTCATTAAAAACACTTCAAAGTGTTGTGCATGGTAGAATCCAGAGTGCTCTTCTTTAGCCAGCGTTTAAATAATTGTGTTTTTATTGACACACTCCCATAATGCATGTTATCGAGCTGTTACAATCAAGTCACTTACCTCCTTAATGCAACAACTCATTTAAAGCCATTTGATGAAATTGCAGCACCACTCTCTAGAATTAGAACCACATCAGCTGATATTAATACGCCCATCAAATTTTTCACACCTCAAGAAACAAAAAAGCACTTTAAACCTGGTCTTGCCTTAACACTAAGAAAGAAAAAAAAAGTCTACCAAAAAGTATGATAGTAAAAACAAACATTTCCTATGTCAGTAAAAATCACCTATTTAGTCAGGGAATAGGAGAAATAACCCTTTCCTCAATTACGTATCATACTTGTGTTTGAAACTACTAAGACTTTAAAACACATCTGCACCTATCAGTATTCAGTAGAGCAGTGACTACACACAAAAAGAGGCTTTTTTCTCAAGTGCCTTGCTGACTCAGGGCCTAAGCACCTTGATGTGACAAAAAGTATTTGAAAATATCAGAAAGGCAGATTTCTATTTACAAATATAAGTATCCAAATCTGTGTAAGCATGCAGTTGCACTGTGAAAGTCTGTTTGATAACTATTCACCACCCTATGGCTGGCAATCTGAGACCCAAGGTTTGGCTATTACAGAAAATGGCATTCCTCCAAGCTGAATGAAAATTACACCACTCAACTTTTCCATTGAACATTACAAACTCCCTTTTTTGGCCTGAAAAGCAAGAGGCCACATTCACTCTAGAACAGCCAGATGTGATGATTCAATAAAGCAGGATAGCATGGTACTGTCCAAAAAAATTACATTACCTCTCTTTTTTTTTCCTCATGCACTCAACTACTGTTACAGAATTCTCAAGGGGGAAAAAAAAAAAAAAAAAAAACCAAAAAAAGCCAGGAAAGCCCAAGACCCCTGCAATAAACTTCAGCGTAAACCTGCTATTACACCTCACTTTTCAAATTCATCTCTGGTTGATGACCCTCAAGCCAATCACTCTCCAAACTTCCTTACAAAACTCAGTGATGTATTTCACCCAACCCA
Organism: Origma solitaria; assembly: GCA_013397895.1. NCBI lineage: Eukaryota > Metazoa > Chordata > Aves > Passeriformes > Acanthizidae > Origma > Origma solitaria. Next base: position 315,894 of record VZRL01000361.1, on the reverse strand, counting down.
CTGATACCTGCCTTGGCCAGCTAGAACTGCCAATCTCACATCACCAGCTGCCTAACAGAACAGTTTTCAGGATCGCCAGTCATCACTAAACCCACACCCAGCTCAGTGATCCATCCTGTCATCCATCTAATGGAGAACAAAGCATCCCAGGGAAGAATACACCAGGTCTGGAAAAACAAGCCCGTGCCAGCACTGGGTACCTTCAGCACAGGGAATAAGAGGGGACACCTCCCCAACAAATATCTAGCCAAATTTTTTTCAAACCTGTGAGCATAATTCTTTTTAACTTACAGTTAAGTTATTGAGAATAATTTATCCATTTTCCAAGAGGCAGATGGACACACAAGTTGCAAGCCTACAGAGAATATTCACAACAGAGAACCAATGCTTATTTCAGGAGGTGGGGTGTGGGTGTGTGTAAGGTTTGTTCTTCTTCTTCCTGGGGAAAAACTCTTTTGTTCCCAGTTTTAATGCAAAAGTCTGTAGAGGCAGTGCATGCAAATGTCTTAAGTGGAAAGAACACCGTGGTTCTTTCAGTCAAGATCTGACAACAGCTTTAAATATCATACAGAAATAGGGGAGCAAGGATGTTATATAGAAACTGTGAAATTTTCTTAGGTCATTGATTAATTTGCAAACAACACATAATGGGTTTGCAGCCATATCCCATAAAATCATTTCACCAAATACACACGAAACTATGAAATCAGTACACAGCAGTTCTTTTCAAAAATGGTCTATTTAACACACCACACTTCTCTTTCATCACTCTGTCTACAGAGTGACAGTGTGGATTCCCACTACTTCTGCTCAGTCAGATCATCTACAGCAAGACTCCAATATAAAACTCATCAGGGGGGAGGGGAGGGAGGAATTTTAAAAAAAAAAAAGTGAAGTGTGAGAGCACATTGACAGTAGTCAATTTCTAATTCAAGCACAGTTTGAATGCTCCAGCTTGGAGATTTGAATTTTTAATTTCACCAAGAGAGTAGGTTCCCAATTAAGCATCTGATGCACAGTCAGTCTGAAACCAGAATTGAGTTTACTGAAATAGAAAGTAATTTTCTCTTAACAGCTCAGTAGTGATCACATATAATGAAAATAAAACAACATGGCAGCCCCTATATTGCCAAGGGTGAGGAATCAGAAGGCTTTTAGCTTTACAATTTAATATCAAAGTCTCAGGACAAATGCTCCTCCTTTGCCTGCTGAAGGAAGTTCACCTTGTCGCCGCAGTCAGGCTGTCAGATCCAATGTCCACGCTGTCTAGGCAACAGCGGAGATGGAATGGAGCTCCAGACATCAGGAAAGCTGAGCACTAACTTCCCACAGAAAGCACAGCAGCTCAGGATGCAGATTAAATACAAGATGCCTCAAAAGCCAGGCATGGACACAACCTGCAGTTAGGGCAATGTACAGGACATGAGGCCAACCTGTAGCTAGGAGAAAAGCAAAGAAGTGGTTCTGGTCCCTCACCCTGCTTCCCTGAAAACAAAGTCTCAGGGCCTTACATGAAGCCCTGCAACTCTATATGCTCCAACAGAATTTCTGTACTCAGGTATTCTTTGCTCTCTGCAGCAGCAGTTGTGTGAATACTTTCCCCAGATGGCAATAAATTGCCACTCCAAGTGGTGGGATGAAGATTCTCCAGCGAACCCACAACGCACAGCCTGCAGTCCCCCTCTCCTGTCCTCAATGCCTGCCCAAGCAACTTCAGTTTATGCAAGTCCTTGCTAAATGCCAGCAGATTGCTCAGCATCATCAGTCTGCAGATGTTATAACCTGGGAGGGGTCAAACTGCACTCCAGCAAGCAGAGCACAGCTCCCTCTGAGACCTTCACTGGAAAGTGGGAAAGACACACATGATATTCCTTTTGAGACCTTCATGTAAGAATGTCACTTGGCCTTTACAACCCTTACCCACAGCTGTAGACAGACAAAACAGAAGCTGGAAGTTTGTTTTACTGGGCCCGAGGCCACAAAAGTGAAGACGTCAGCTATATCATTTTCCTCTAGCATGGAGGAGAAAAGTAGGTTGTTCAGATAAAATCCTGAGATTATCCATGAACAGGCTGTGGAAGAAGCACTATAGCAGATATTACTGAAACTGCAGCAGAACACTAACCACAGGCAAGAACACCTCTCTTCTAGCAGAAATCACAGCTCCTTCTAAATACAGTGGAACAGAAGTCACTCTGCCTAGAGCAACTCTCTTTAAAAAAAGTTTCAAAAACTTAACATTCCAGGAAAGGACAGAGTTTCTCTATAGAAGGCAATGGCATTGAATTACAGAATTTAGCAGGTCTGGCAGCACAGAGTAACTATGGCAATCAATACAAAGGATGAGAAGACCTCAAGAGACAGCTAGAGAGCACTCAAAGAGGGCACCCACCAGCCCTAGACAGCTAGTTCTCCATACCTTCCCATGGAGAAGCCCTGGCATTAGAGGCCAAACTTGCTATTTCCAACCCACATGACCAGGTACAGCAGGAACATGGAGATCCAAGCAACTGCCTGCTCAGCTCCAGGCAGGAGCTGGGAAAAACTCCATGCACCTCACACCATGACTGGAAACTGAAGACACAACAGAATGAAAGCCTTTTCACACACTTTGAAAAGCCATGGCCACTAGAAGCAGACATGGATCAAGGAATACAGTCAAGCAGCAGCCAGTCAGGCTCCAGACTGAGGGAGGACATCACCAACAGATCTACTCTGTCATTCACTCATTTTTGTCTCCATCCCACCTCTGTTGCTACCAACACTGCACATGTTTTCCACTGCTCCCATCAAACCCTGCCTTCTTTTACATCAAATTGCACTGCATTTCCATCATTGCTCCCCAGTTACTCCTCTCAAACCAAAGGCTCATTTCTCTTCAAGTGAAAAAGAGTTGATGCAGAAATCTTTCCAATTAGGAACTTTGACCAAACTCTGGAGAGGTCACACTTCACAGTCTAGAATGATAACCATCCACAAAGCTCCCAAACAATGTTCCAAGCCAAAAAGAGATACTCTCTTTCCCGTACCAATTTCCGCAATACTACCTCTCTGGTCCTTTCCAGTATATCTTTTTTGTCATGACCCCAATATGCACAAGCCTCCTTCCAGCCCCCTTATCAGCATTTCTCTCACAGCAGCAAACAAGCATATCTCAACTTACCCCCAAAAATCCTCCTCGTATGAGATTCTGGGCCCTCCAGCTCCTCAGCCCAACCCACCCCTTCCTAAGTGGAGAGCCTTCCTGCTTCACACTGCCCATCAGCAGGGCTCAGAAGTTTCTAGGCTTCCCCAGGTGCATTTAAAGTAAAAAGCCCAACCCCACTTCAGCTGTGTTCATTGATTTCATCACTTCCCTCCAGCTGTACAGCCTTTTGGCTACCAGAACTTCAGACAGTTCTCAGGGTTTCTGTTACATCTTTCACAGCACACACTATGACAATCTAAACCAAACCTCACTCCAAAGGCACACTGACTCCATTCATCCCCTTAGAGATCATCTCAATGAAAACACTCTTGTGAGAGCTTCTTTCCCGTGACTCTAAATCACTGCTATTTGTGTCTAGGAAATCAAGACAATTACCTGTCACAATTTACTCTGACATTCTCCCTGGGCTAACATATATTAGCTAATAATACAGGCTACTCTTACTAACACGTCTGTGCTGCTCAACAAAGTAAATGAAAGCACAACATTAATCTTCAAAGAAATTGTACCCCTATACGAAACAGCTTGTTTCTTGGGTGCCAAGGACTCCGTGGGATATTGCACTGGAACAAAGTCTTTAGCAAAATACTTCAAGTTAAAAAAAATTTTTAAAAAAAGAAATCAACATAAAAATCAGACCTTTCAAAAATATTCTATGTATTAAAAGAATAAATCAATGAACGGTTTTTCAGGCCAACATATTCCGGATTCGTTTTAGCATTTTAAGTGGATTAAGAAGGTGCAGAATGTACCATATGGTGTTAAACACACACACCTGAAGAGATATGTTTCAGCAACAAAAAGCCTGGCAGAGGAAAACCGAGTGTCATTCAGATTGTTCTCCAGAATAAATACAGATTGTTAACTCATTACTTCCAATACTGGGGTTTTCTAATTTATTATTTGCTTTAGAAAACCTGAATTCAGAACCCAGGATCAGCAGGGTACTATGCAAAGTTAGCTCATATTTGTATATTGCTTTCAGGTGTGTAATACAAGGGATTTGTTCTCCTGCTTATTTCAGGTTTACACATACTACTCCTGACAAGTACTACTATTAAGAAGTAGCAGGCAGAAGTGCTGTAGCTTCCTTTCAAGGTAAGAGATGCAATTTCAGAGACATTTGATCTCATGAGTTCTGAGGTACAGCGGTGATCTGATGCATTGCTTTGTGGTTGAAGCAGACCATGTGAGAAACTACACAACTTATCCCAGTCACAAAACTTGCCCAAGACAGAACAAAGGACAGAACAGGACTCCCGAAAGATAGTGAAGTATTTGCACTATCAGAATACACCTAAAGCTTTCTACCTTCAGAACTCCTGTCTTCATGGAAAAGGTTGGAGATTTAAAAGCAGCACTTGGGTAGAATTTTATCTTTAAATTATCTAAGCTATCAAAGCTTAGAGTCGCAGGTCCCCTTGAGGCAGATCCTGCAATAATGCTATTGTGTCCAGTGAATTTTTACTGGAAGCTTCAGGTTTAACTTACATTTTCACCAGAAATGTGAAGCAAATACAAAAATCATATTTAGAGGACCCTTTATCTACAATGACTTGCACCTGTCTACATTTTTGTACTCCAAATCTATACAAGTCTGATATGTATCTGAGAATGGAAAATAGATTTACAAAATATCTGTGTCAAGTAAATCCACTAACATAGTCTGTAGACATAAGTAATTAATTGACAGACTCCTTTAATTACTGAGTGAAACAGTGCTACCTTCATGCTGGAAACCTTTTAAATTTTCTCCTAAGTAGGCAGAAAGTAAAACTCATAGTATTTTGAATGTACTTGCAAAAGCTCCACAACCTAGAAAACATCCTCTCTCTCCAGGCCCCTGTGAGCAGGAACACCTTGCATGACTAGCCTTACAAAAACAAAGAGATGACAACAAAACTGCAAGAGATACTGAGAAGACACATGGATTTTCATTTCTGTACAATAAAAGTGTCATAGTGCTTCACCGAACAAAAACATATGAAATGTCTTAAATTACCTAAAAGTCTGAGTCATAAGAAAGGACTCTGTACCAGAGAAAGCCAGGAAGGCAGAACTAAGAACATCTTTAAGGTTAGAATGCCCTCTTTGGGTATAAAGACATATTTGCAGCAACGGTAAATTTCATTAAGTACAGTGCTATTTTATGCTAGAGGAAGGAAGGCAAATCAAAGAATGCCAAGTGTTCTACTGTAAGACTTCTACAGATGTTAGAAACTATCCTCTAATTACCCTCTACCAGTAAAAATGTTCTGAAGATGCTGCATAACAATAGTGCGGATGACAGCAATCCATACCCAGCAGTGCACAGGAACAAGACAAGAAAAAGATGGGCATCACTAAAAATAGAAAAGGTTCCAACTGGATACAAAGAAAAAATTTTTCACCTTGAGGGCAGCCAAGAAGTGAAGCAGGCTACCCAGAGAGGCTGTAAGGTCCGTGGAGGTTTTCAAGGCCCAAAAAGATAAAGCCCTGAGCAACCTGACACAACCCCAGAGTCACTCCTGCTTTGAGCAGGGAATTGGACCAGAGATCATCTGAGGTTCCCTCAAACCCAAACTACCCTAACATACCTCTAAGATTTAAATATACACCTCAGAATTTGCAGTGTTCTACTAGTTAACTATACCCACAACAAAAGTTACAGAGCTGCATCTATGGAGATGCATCCAACCTTGCAAGAAAGCAACTTCTCTGATTTATAATTCCACAAAGGGGTCATAAGGAAGTTAGCAAACAACAGCTCCATCACATCCTGGAAGCTGAAAAACAGATAAGTTTCTACAAATAAAATTAAGAATAAAATTGAATATTAGAAATAAATAAGTTCACAAACAGCATTTAAGCATTCATCATCCACACAGAGAGAGAGAAATCACAAGCTGCAGTGATGGTCAGGGCCTTAAGCAATACAGATACAGTAAAGCATAACAACAGAGGAACTACAATTGCTCCACAGCAGCAGGCCTTTAGTAGTTAGCTGGTGATTAAATGATGCTCATGAGCATCACTTAAATGTCACTTTGATCTACTGCAGTTATTTCACAAAATCTTTATTACTGAGGCTTTTTTATTGTCTGTACAAACATTGGCAAGCATTTCTCTTTGCTATATTAAAAATTATTTTGATACCTATTCCTAGGCTGCTTGCCAACTGGAAGACAAGATGGAGACATCTGAGAGACTATAACTCTCTGAAGACACTTGCCTTTCAAAAACATAATCCCTTAAATGGTGCCAAGAGCATTACACACACAAAAATCTAACATCACATCTGAACAGCTGCAGCAAAACCTGCCTGTCACACAAATTTCCCAGCAAAGGAAGGAGGAAGACCACCTCTGTCTGGGGAATACTGGCCTCTACCTTATCCAGTCCATGAGGTCTGACTCTGACATGAGCATGTAAAAAGTCATGCCTGAATACTCTGCCACACAGATATATCAATCAGCCGTAACTGCGCCAGAGACCTATACACTATATATAACTGAATTAAGTAGCAAATACAGCTATTTCTACATCTTCTCTTTCTTGGTTTGGTTGAAACTTGAGGGATTTTTGGGGCTGGTCTCTTTCTTCTTCCACTGCTTAGCAAAGTCGGTGCTCAAGTATGTACATACACAGGCTGCTAGCCAGAATTCCTTATGTCCTCTGCATTGCCTTTACACCTGGTCTGTTTGCTTTTCATTATTGTTACTCATGGTATTATTCCCTACTTGCCCCCTGCATCGTAATTCTCCTTTTAAAAAATCCTCCCGTATTTTATATCATTATTTCCAAGCCATTAGAGAACACTTTTAGACAGCTAACATGTAAAACTATTACTCCTAAGAGAGCTGAAACACAGCAACCCCACGTACTTCTCATGAATTTCACTGAACAGTCATATTGGCATCTCAACATTAAAACCACTGCCAATCTAAACTCATTCAGGCCCTACTTAATGCCTAGGCTTCCAGCTTTATGCCTAGGCAAAGCACAGAGAGTTTCACTAGGGCATGGCAGCACACAAAGCAGTAACATAAATGCGTGTGCATCCAGATCCAGGAGAAAACCCTGGACTCTCATCAGGAAATACAGTGCCACACCAAACTCACCAGAATCACAGCAAAACAGTTCCTACACACCACACTCACTACTGATAACAAAGATAAATAATTTTAAAGTAACACTAAATTAATTCAGAAAGTGAATGACATGAATATATATTGCTTACTTAACCCAAAGATGGAACACCTTACTAACTGCACTCTAAAAGATAAAGAGAAGGCCTTGAAGAACAACAAGGCAAGCCAGTAGGTTTCACAAAGAGCAGTCAGAAGCCTCATGGATTGTTCTTCCCAAAACAGCAACACTGGTTTATTACCTCCCAGTCCTACCTCATACAGGAAAAGACAATAACAAATATACTCCTGAAAACCTACATCATAACTATACTCAAGGTGGGCAGAAAGCATCTCCTTGGCTAATCTGAAATGGATCCTAACTTGACCCTGGAACAGATGATCCTATGGAAAATTCTGTCATTGGCAAAAGCTGGTGTCATAGCAGGAAAATTCTCAATCAGCTAAAAGAACAAATACCCTCCTGCTAGTGCTCACCACATACAAAAAAGAATTTGAAGCTGATCTTCTTTTGCTTTAGAGCAATCCGAGTTCCCCTGGCAAAACTGGCTTTTCCCCGTCTTCATTCTTATAGGAAGCAGACATCCAGCTGTGATGGACTGCTCAGAGGAAACCATTAACTGGAGCAGCTCTTCTCTCACAGCAACTCTATGAAAGTCCCAGCAGACCCCAAGCATGGGAACACTACAGCAGCTGTCTCACCATAACCATGTGCAGGCTCCCCAGGGAAACGGGAAACACAATACCTGGTGATTATTAATTAGCTTGAGAGCAAAACCACGCAGAGGATCAGCTGCTCTGCCGCTGCACCCCAGGCAACAGTGACCAGGCCCTTCTTACACAATTTCAGTGAGGGTGTCCTCCAAATTTTCACTGCTCTGAGCAAACAAAAGTGTACTGCTCTCCTAAACAACGATTCTGGTAGGACAGGAGCAAAGTTTCAGCATGGTGCCCTGTACTGTCCCACTGCAGTGGCAGCATAGCCTGGGACTATCCAAGGTATCCAAGAGCATCTCAAGCCCCTGAGGCTCCACATCACTGCTGAAGCACAGATATTAGCACCCTGTCCACATCACTCCTGCTGGAGACACAGCAACCAAAAAGATGGCAACATTAAGGAAATCTTACTACAACAGTCACCAAAGATCACCAAATTCAGCAGCTGTGTGTCACACTCTCATGAGAATGGTGTGCCTGTGGCTCTTCAGGGGCAGAGCTGGGAATGCAACATGGCAACAGCTCAGCCTGAGCTATTACTGCACATACTGACAGGTTAATGCACTACTTATTAAATGAGAAAAGCCATTTCCCTCCATCACCTGGATCTCCATGGGCCATTAAGCAACAGGAAGCACCTGAAGCTTAGACTAGCACAATGAAATTCAATCTCATCCCTGCCTCAGAAACCATCCTTGTACAAAATCCTAATAGAGAATGGAAAGCTCTTGTCCCCAAAGTCATGCTTTCTAACAAGAGCAGGAAACTGAGCTGATATGACCAGTCCATCTCTTGCAACAAAAAGCCAGATATTTTATGGAGCGAAGGCTGCCTCGTTACTACTCTGAACAGGCTCAAGGATGTTCCTTCCTTTGAACCTCATGGTGTTTCCCTAAAGTAAAACATTTATCCGTGGAGGAAGGGGAACAATCAACCACAAGAATTCAACAGCCATAACATAAAGGAAAAGCCTGTGGCTGTAGGCATTTGGCCTTGCAAGTAGTCTCCCCCAGCACCATCCCAAGTGCCTGCATATCTGCAGTAATGATAACCCATAAGAGTATGCTGATGTGTCAGTGGAAGGAATGCTTACCACCATAACAGAAACAAAATACTTTAAGTATCCCACTAAAACAGCAAGGAAGCAGTTTGCTATCATGAAAAAAAACTATTCTTCCCCTTCCCAAGCTCTCTGGAGACTTGATGGCTTCCCAAAAACAAAACAAAAAGATGCTAAGAATGATTTCCTTTAACGCTTAAAGCACATTTTTCAGACCAAAAGGCCCTGCTGGTGATTTAAACTCAAGTTGCTGTCAGATAGATGAGCTGAGCTAGGGACTACAGTGCTTACCCCATTAAACAACAGTCATGAAGCCATTGACAAACTTCATTATCTACAGACATTTTCAAAACATCACTGTCATCTGATTATGATTTTCTATTAGTATTATTATTCACGATTAACCAAGGTCTTGAAAAGCTACACCAATGCCACATGCCTCACCTTACACAGATCTGGAGACTTTCAAAACAGTTCAGAAAATCTAATGATATCAACTCCCAGTTCCTGCCTCTCCCACAGTTACTAGCCCTTTAACTTTATTTCGTTTTGAGTATTCACTACCAACCTCTTGACTTTTTGCTCCACAGGTTGCCTCAAAGTCTCCCTACTAAGAGATTTCCTCTGTAATGGTTTCCTGGCCCAGTGACCTCTCAGCCCAGTAGAGGAAAACTTTCAACAAGAGTGCATTAAACCCCCTCAAACAGCCAACTCTTCAGCCGTTGCAGAGAACGGGGAAATTTCACATACACCACATTCATTCTGCTCTTAGTCTCAAGGAGCCACCTTTCCCACACAGTTCTTTCCCAAGGAGATTTCAGAATCTTAGCATATATACCATGTCTTTAACAAATTCCTGTTCATTTGCAGTTCTGACTTGGTTGCTGTTTCATTCAACTCATAAACACAGCTAGTGCATACAACTTTGAAACTACAGGATCTAGCTAAGCACTACTAAGAAAAAGTATTTTCCGCTCTCCAGCTCTTATTCTGAGCACACAGCTGTTTATGTACTAAATATTTACTATTCAATGTAAAATCTAATTTAGTTGGGTTTTTTTACACTTGTCACTGTTATGAATAAACACAGTGACAGAGGGCAAAAAGAGCAGAATAACAAGACCATTTACTCTGACACCAGGGTGACGTGAATAACACACCTATTTATTTGTAAGGCAGCAAGAGAGGAAGGGAGGAGAGGGTGAGAAAAATCAGAAAGTGCCATTGATCATACTCATTAGACAGCTGGGTCCCAATTAGAAATATATCACACAGAGATAATAAGAGGTGTTCTGGAAGGAAGCTTGGCTGTAAGATGAAGGAGGGTCTGAAACACAGAGACCAGCATTTGCAGTACATACAAAGGGGAGGCAGAATCCAAATTCTGCAAGCCCCAAAGGAATCACACTGAACAAAGAAACCCTACTTGAGGCAAGCGCATGATCTCACCCCTCTGCCTGCAGACTTCAGATTACTCATTAAGCCACTTCACATTCTCAGCATCAATAAATAGGGAAGTAACTCCATGTCAATAGTTAATTCAATTTCCAGACAGAAAACTCATGTTTAGCAAACAAAGTATGTCCATAGTGGATCTCAGCTTCCACAGCAGCAGTAGCTAGCAGGCTCGATAAAGAAATATTTCTCCCTGAAAGCATTTTTCAGGTGAGCTGTTAATGGAATCCACATCTATATGCTAAAGGAGAAGAAAAAAGAAAATTACATTACATTACATGGAGTGTTAAATAGTTAACACTACATAGAATTAAGGAAACACCTTCAAATAAGGATACTACCATGCTTAAAACAGGAACAGCAGCCTTTGTTTAGTGCCACAGGGACAAGTTTTCTTCGTGTGACTGCTGGTCTACAAAGGGCGCATTCATTCCGAATACATAAGGGTTTTGCAGCAGTTTTCCTTCAAGAATATTGAATAGTATTACAACATACCCTGGGTTCGATCCTAATCTAAGTGACGCAGCATGAAAGGACTGCTTTCCGGAAAAAGACACAAGATGCTAAGGATGAACTTGGAAATTGCTATGGCAACTCCACAGGTTCCTTTCCGTTCACCTTGGAGGCCAATACTCCAAAGGAGGTAAGAAAACCCCTTTCCACAAGAGTCATTAATATGCATTATGGCCAAAACCCAAAAAGGTCACAGCCTGTCTCTGCTCAATTAGAAACAAGGGTTTGCTCAAAGAAACACAATGCTAAAATGGGAAAAGAAAAAATCATAACTCCCGAGGAGCACTCGTGAGGCATCACACACTCGAGTAAATCTCACTCGAAAGGTCAGCTGGTTCAGTAGCTGTCAAAGGCCCAAGCTATGGTGAGCAAAAAAAGCCTAACCGAGTGTGCCTAATTTGTGAACAAAGTCAGAATTAACCTTTAGGGTTTTCGCTTTTGTCAGTACAAAACATTGCTTGCAGTGCTTTCTGTCCTCCTGTTCATCACAATTAATTTATCCTGGTGCCAATAAATCCTCTTTTCTTACACGGACCCACTACAATTCCACCAGCAGCAGCTTAGGCCCAAAGTTTTGACTTCACTTTAATGAAGAAGAACAAAGGATGATTTATCTAAATGTAAAGAGGGAGGAAGCCAGTGGCAATACAATACTTGCCTCTGTTTTTTAGAGTGGTACTGCACTGTAATCATCAGTGTCATGCATGAGAACATGCCATTTTCAGTGCCCAATCTCAAAGACAGCTATACAGAAAACTGATAACTCTGATAGTATCAAGCACTGGAAAGAAAAGACATAGTTGGACATAGTCCTTATCTCAAGTGTACAAAACACCGTGCATAAGCATTTGGTGGTTCTTGTACATTCCCTCAACTTGCCATGATCCCAATATTTTAAGCAACCACAAATCTCTAAACTCAAGCCTTTTTTTCTTTTAAATAATTTTAAACACCCCTACTTTCTAGTTTCATAGGGGCCTAAAAACCCTATGAATAGTAAAAAGCATACTGCAGCTTCAACTGGGAAACCACCATCAACGTCTTCCTAGAACAAACCACAATTTTAACTTCAGCAATGAGATGAGGGAATACCCATACAACATCACTAAGGGACTTTAGTATTTAAGCAACAAAGAACATTCAATAAAGTAGAACTTCTCCCATTTTCAGGAATTACTGTAAGGCCAATAGCAAATTAGCAAGTAAATAACCAATACAAAATGACAAAACCAGAGATGATAATGCATCCCAGTGGACTTCACTCACTTCTTTGAAAACTGTCATTACTTCTAATTAGCAGTAGCACTTGCTGGTGTACCTCCTGCAGCATATTTTGTGAAAGCCTTTATTATAAAAGCACTTCACTGCAGAACTCTTAAATTGCTATTCAAAAGAAGTTAGTCAAGCACTTGTACACAAAGATTAGTGTGGATTACCAAAACAAGAATGAGCTGGTTTTGATCAAACTGTTGGCAAGGACAACTGAAGTGTTTGCAGAAAGTCTTGGCGGACTCATGGAGCTGGGAGAACCAGGCATCCCAAACAATTCAAAAGACAGCAGACATACTCAGGGAGAAATACACCTTTCTTTCCCAGTTGTCCTGGGAAAGGTGCTTTTTCCAGAATCTCCCCATGGCTCCAGCCTTTTGTCAGCACCAGTGCTGGTAAGGAGGGCAGCCCTAGCTTGGACCAGCTGATTGCTGCTGCTCTGAGGGGAGAGGAGAACAAGTCATCCACATTAGAGGTCACATTCTTATAAAATTCAGTTATTTATAATAGCATACACACACAGAGTGCCAGCTGAGAAGTCAGTTTCCTTTTTTTCCTTAAGCCAGGACTGGAGACATAATGTGGGTGACTTTTCTAAGACCACTGTTACTTCCCTCTTTGCAGTTGGTTATTAAAAAAAAAAATAAACTATACATCTTTGTATCAACATAACTGCGCACACACTGGCTGAAGTGAAATCGAAGTATTTTATTTTTTTGAGTTAAAAAAAGATAGGTATGGTATTGCAAAGTTGCAAGACCATTTCCTACACTACGTTAGCTGTGTAATGAATGCCAACTTGCACAGGGGGCTCAAAGGAATTTTTTAAAAAATAAAATTTTAAAAAATCCTAAAACTTTAGGACTGTACAATGAAAGATCCGTATTTAAAAAANAAAAAGGAAAAAAAAAAAAGAAAAAAAGGAAACAACTACACTCTCCTCATACTCAACACGACTCCCAGGAGCTGCCGACACTCCCAGCCCCAGGGCAGGGCCCAGCCGAGCCGCCCGGCCCCTCCAGCGGGGAGCAGCGCTGCCGACCCCGGCCCCGTCAGGCGTTCCAGGGCAGCTCTCCGGCCGGGCAGCCCCGGGCAGCCCCGCCTGCCGCCGTCCCGCCGCCGTCCCTCCC
>VZRL01000361.1:223519-302309 GCA_013397895.1 Origma solitaria | reverse complement strand
GGCGGGCGGGACCGGCTCCGGCTCCGGCTCCGGCTCCGGAGGGTGGTGCGGGCGGCGCCGGGAGGGGGGCGCTCGGGGCTGGGCGCACGCACAGTTCCGGGGAAAAAGGGTGCTCCCAGGCTGTCCAAGCTCTCTTCCCGCAGGTCTGCAGCACTAAGTTAGGGGGGAGATGAATCACGGAATCGGTCAGACTGGAAAGGACCACAGTGGTCCAAGCTCCCTGCTCGAGCAGGGTCATCCTAGAGCACATGGCACAGGATTGTGTCCAGATGGTTCTTGAACATCTCCAATGAGGGAGTCTCCACAACGTCTCAGGACCATCTGTTCCAGTGCCCGCACAGTTAAGAAGTTCTTCCTCATATTCAGGCAGAATTTCCTGTGCATCAGTTTCTGCCCATTGCCTCTTGTCCTAATTGCTTGGCACCACCAAGCAGAGTCTGACTCCACCCTCTTCAGATACTTTAAAACATGGATGAGGTCCCCTCTCAATTTTCTCTCTCGAAGCTGAACAGGCCCAGCTCCCTCAGCCTTTCCTTGTAAGGGGGATGCTCCAGTCCCTTGATCATCTCTGCAGCCCTCTGCTGGATCTGCTCCAGAGCTCCATGTCTCTCTTGTACTGAGGAGCCCAGAACTGGACACAATACTCCAGTTGTGGCCTTACCAGGGCCGAGTAGAGGGGCAGGATCCCCTCCCTTGACCTGCTGGCAATGCTCTTCCTAATGCATCCCAGGATTCCATCAGTCTTCTTGTCCCCATGGGGTCGGCATGGCTTATGGACAGCTTGTCCACTGGGACCTTCAGGTCCTTCTCGGCAGAGCTACTCTCCATCAGGCCAGCCCCTAAACCGTACCAGTGCTTGGGATTATTCCATCCCAGGTGCAGGACATGATCTACCTACACATACCTACCTACACATATGGCCTCTGTCTCACACGTCCCAACATCATGGAGATATAGCTACAACAAATATATATACCAAACATACTCTCGGAAAACAATATATTTTCAGGTTTAGCCACACTGGACATTGCGTGGTCTTAATGTGACTGTTTGTGGGCCCTAATCTGGCACTGATTTGCGTGTCAGATACTCACTGAATTTAGCAAGACATGTGAACAGTTATTGTGGTATTCATTGGCTTCAAGTAGCCATAAACATCTTGGAAGCAGGACTTGAAGGGGTCCTAAGAACGTTTGCAGATGATACAAAATTGGGATGAGCTGTTGACTCCCTCGAAGGCAGTAAGGCCCTGCAGAGAGACCTTGACAAATTAGAGGGCTGGGCAATCACCAACCATATGAAGTCCAACCAGGGAAAGTGCTGGATTCTGTTCCTGGGATGGGGCAACCATGAACGTATGGACAGACCCGGGAATGAGAGGCTGGAATGTAGCACTGCAAAAAGGGACCTGGGGGTCCTGGTTGAGGCAAGTTGAACACGAGCCAGCAGTGCCCTGGCAGCCAGGAGGGCCAAGTGTGTCCTGGGGGCATCAGGTGCAGCATTGCCAGCTGGGAAAGGGAGGGGATTGTCTTGCTCTGCTCTGCACTGGGGCCGCCACACCTTGAATATTGTGTGCAGTTTTGGTGACAAAATATAAGAAAGATCTAAAGCTCTTAGAGAGTGTCCAAAGGAGGGCCACAAAGATGGTGAAGGGCCTTGAGGAGAAGCCCTATGAGGAGTGTCTGAGGTCACTTGGTCTATTCAGCCTCGAGAAGAGGAGACTGAGGGGACACCTCATTGCAGTTGACAGCTTCCTCATGAGGGGATGAGGAGGGGCAGACACTGATCTCTTCTCTGGTGACCAGGGACAGGACCTGAGGGAATGGCCTGAATTTGTGTCAGGGGAGGTTTAGCTTGGATATTAGAAAAAGGTTCTTCACCCAGAGGGTGGTTGGGCACGAGAACAGCTCCCCAGGGAAGCTGTCATGGCACCAAGTCTGACAGAGTTCAAGAAGAGTTTGGACAATGCTGTCAGGTACATGGTGTGACTCTTGGGGCTGTCCTGTGCCAGGCCAATAGTTGGACTCAATGATCCTTGTGGGTCCTTTCCAACTCAGAATATTCTGTGATACTGTGAATTCTCTATATGTATTTTCATTGCCTTTGTGTGACTCCATATATCAGTATGTCACAGTGGTTGGTTGCAAGGTGCTATCATTTATGTATTTGTATGGGTTTTGTTTCAGATAGATGCAATTTTTTTTCATAGTAGTTTATTTAGGACTCTGTTTTGGGTTTGTGAGCAGTGTCAGGGATGTTTCAGCTGGGCAGTGCTTACACTGCTTCTCAAAGTGCCCTGCCAGTGAGCAGGCTGGGGTATACAAGAAGCTGGGAAGGGATACAACTGGGACAGCCTGACCTAAACAACCCAAGGGATATTCCAAACCACATGATATCATGCCCAACAGTAAAGGTTGAGGGAAGGAGGAGGAAGAGAGGACATTCAAATTTATGGCATTTGTCTTCCAAGTTCACTGTTATGCATGATGGAGCCCTGCTTTCCTGGGAATGACTGAACACCTGCCTGCCCATGGGAAGTGGTGAACAAGTTCCTTATTTTGCTTTGCTTTCACCTGTGGCTTTTGTTTTACCTATTGAATTGTCTGTGCCTCAGCCCAGGAGTTTTCTCACTTTTACCCTTCTGATTCTCTCTCCCATCCTATTGGGGAGGGAGGTGAGTCAGCAAGTGGCTGCACAGGGATTAGCTGCCTGCCAGTGTTAACCTTTAATATACAGCAAATCACTTCAAGTACTTTTCCTAAGATCACTGTACCTTTCCTGAGTCTGTCCTCTTGAACTTACGCATCATTGGAACAAGAAGAATTTCTGCTAAAATCCCCTTTCCTGTTTTGCGCTTTAGGTAATTTTAGTCCTCCATCATTTTCTGTGTATTTACTCCTCCCTTGTTAACACATGGATCACATTTTGCTATCACTAATATTTCTCTATTGGCAGTTTTATTTTTATTGTTATTCATAATTATGAGCTTTATATAAGCTTATGAATGTCCTCTGACTACAGCTTTTATTAAGTCTGTTAAAGTGGTACCTGCTTCACTCATGGACTATCATATCCACTGTCTGTGGATGAAATCAGTGTTTTCGAGATGGCGTACATCCATCCTAGTCGTCAAGAATGCTCCTTCCTTCTCAGATGCAGGAAATGCAATTGTAAGTTAAATATACCATCCTGTGGACAAGGAAGTTTTCACAACATTCAGAAAAGTTGCTAAAAAAAGCCCAGGTTTATCTAACAACTGTCATCTTACTGATTTTCTCTGGTTTCAGTCAATTTACTAAAAAATACAGGACATGCTAAGGGAGTTTTGACCTCCTGTTCCAATCTGTGCCCTTCCTGACTTGTGAAAGAAGACAGCGAGCAGCTGTGCCTCACATACCAAAAATAGCCATGCATCCTTCTCCTTCTTCCTTCAGCCTTGCTGCTGTGCATTTGATTCAAGTGATGTCAGTGCTGGCTCCCATCATTCAGAAATTGGTTGCAAAAGGGCAGCTGTATGGGTGCAGACAAAGGGCTCATCTAGTGCAGCCTTGCCTCTAGCTCAAAGCCGGGGCAGTTCTCTCAGCAAGAGCAGGGACAAGGCAGCCCCCACAACACTTCCCCTTTGGACTCTCTCCCCCACCCTCTGACCAATGCATGCTCAGGGGGCTCCTCAGCTCAGTTTGGTTTGTTGAGTCAGTAGCCTGCAGTGGCTCTCACACTCTCCCAAGGGCTTGCCCAGCCCCAGCTTGAACCTGCTTCAGCTTCTGGCCCACACAGCATCCAAGGGTGAGGGGGTGCTCAGGTCTCACCTGCTGCACAAGTCACCAATTCTTGCTCTGGCTACGGCTCCCTGCCTTTGAGAGCTCCTGGATTTTTGTGCTTGAAAAAAGAGATTTTTCCCAATGTGTCTGTGCCTCTGATGATTTCCTGTGTTAACATACCATGCAGTCTCTTTTCCAAACTCTGCAGTACTAAACTAATCACACTGACCTAATTATTTTCTGGTTTTGCTTTTTAGGATGAGGGGACTAAGTAAGTGTTCAGGTTTTCTATGGATTCCTGCAGTGGCACCTTCATGTTTGCTGTTGTGTTCTATGTTTCTTTGCATAAGGTCTGTAACATTTGATTGAGTGCTGCCACAAACTCAGCTGATGTTTTCTGATCTGTAACTAACACCATGGTTTCCTTCTCAGTGGCTGTGATCATCTCAGAGCTTTTCATCTTGTATGAGAGGCTAGGATTTTTCTTC
Source organism: Origma solitaria (assembly GCA_013397895.1). Lineage (NCBI taxonomy): Eukaryota > Metazoa > Chordata > Aves > Passeriformes > Acanthizidae > Origma > Origma solitaria. The sequence goes on along the minus strand of VZRL01000361.1, from coordinate 298,060 downwards.
CTGGTAGGTGCTGATTCAATCTACACACAGCAAATTTCATCTGTGGTTTGATTGCCCAGTTATTCAACCTCATAAGCTCCTTCTGCAGTTCTTTGCAGCCAGCACTTCTTGTTCATGCTACCCCAAATAACTCAGCATCAGCAGCAGACTTGCTTCAGCTGCTTATATAGCGAACAGCAGAGGTTCAAGAGACACTGGTCAATCCAAAGCTACCAAGAGGTACGTAGTCTCAAAACAAATATTCAAAAGAAGTAGGGCATGATCTGTAGTTAGGAAAAAAACCTTGCTAATGAGTTCTTTAAATTTGTTCTGAACCTACCATGAGAGTTAAAGTTTATCCCAAACCTCATCACTTCTGCTTCAGGTGAGTCTGCCTTACCTCACGCGTACTTGCATCAGTGTGTATATTTAACGAAAAGGTCCCACGACAATAGAATACTCAGCAGACTGTAATTCATTACCTCAGAAGATTATCAGGAATATGTGTGAATATGTGTGTGCGTGTGTACACAGAACATGGCAATCTGTTCCTTTATCCAGAAAGGAACTGCTTTTTAACAACCATGCTCATTCAATTGCCAGGCCACTGGAGAGTTGCAGGGAGATGGTAGATAGTTTTTGCTGAACTTAAAGCATAACTAGAGAAAAAGGTGCAGATACCCTTCTCAAGGAAACACTAGTAAGAGAGAATAGTATTCTTGGCATTTAATGCTGTTTTAATTGTGCCCTAAACTAATTATAGCCATAACCCTAAGTCTGATCCAAATGACATGGGTAGACATCCAGAAATGTAGAGAAATCTACCCCCCTACCATTTACCCTAATGTACTTTTGGGCAATAGCCAAGTGTTTAGATTGAGATGGATGGTGTAAGAAATGACACAGAAGAGCACACCTAACAGTGGATACTGTAATGCTGTCTTCTAGTTTGGATTAGTCAGGAGGGAGCTGGAGCATTTTGCTATTTCTTAATTTCCAGTTTTTATTATAATGGCACATACAAGCACAGCCACCAAAATAAATGGTCCTGCCTGCTCCCTCCACTACTTCTCCAGTTGTGCCTTTCCCCATGCTACTGCCTGCTTTGTGCTGGCAGGAGAGTTTCTCCAGCTCTGCAAGGAACTAGGAACAGATGTGGATCCAAACCTTTTTTTTTCCCACTAAAAATTTTTCTTCCTTGAAAGCAACTGTGAAGCTACAACATTACATGCTGCATCAGAAATCCCACAAAATTTTAACAAACTCTGTACTGAAGGCAGTGCTGCTGCCTCTTTCCTCCTCAAACAACTTCCTGAGCCCTCATGCAAGCTCCAAATTGACCCCTGTTTTCCACTGCTTGTCTTAGGCCTCTCAGCTTCTCATTATCTACACATAGCTGCTTCTTTGTGCGGTACCTTCGCTTCCAATTGACATCAGTGTATGCGAGCTCCCCCCGCACCTGCTGCCACAGAGAGCAGATTTCCTGTAGCTCTCTGTCCCTTACGACCTCTGGTTCATCTCATAGCTCAGCTGCAAACTCTGCCTTTCTTCTTCTTGCATTCATCTTTGTTTTTCACTGTCTGCCATCACTGCTTCACCAGAGACCTTTTCTGTTTCAGTAGTAAATAACACATTCATCAAAACATGCCATGGAAGAGAAGCCAGCTCTACTTGCAAATTCAAGTCAAATTTAAAAAAAAAAAGGTTTTGCCTGGCATAAAAATGAGGAAATCCCAGGCATGTTAGACTTATTTATTTTTATCTCTTTAGGATCAAGACATCTTGATCTTTTTAAGCTAGGCTCACATGTGGCACTGTGGCATCTATCATAGGTCAGAAGAGTAAAAAACCATCATGCTCATGTTCTAATATGGATTTTTTTCAAGCTATTCTTCTCATCCTCTCTCCTTCCCTTTATGAAGCATTTTCATGGCACCTTTCGAAGCATGGCTGCAGCATGGGCGCAGCTGCAATGAGGTGGGAGGGTGGGCAGGGGCGGCTGGTGTGGAGCAGCAGCACAGGCTGGCACAGAGCACAGTGAGGGGGAGGCTGTGCCCATGGCAGGTTCAGGGCCCAGCCAAGCTGCCATATCACACCAGCAGGCTCAGGACATGGGCTGAGGAGAGCCATGCCTGGCCAGGAGGCTGGGGGATAGCAGCTCAGCTCAGGGGTTTGCTGTGGCCATGGGCTCCTGCTGCCCTCTGTACAAGGAAGAACCCGGACAACACTTTTCCATTGCCTGGTCCTCCTGGCAATCTCTGAGCTCCTTCCTTTTCAAATGCATACCCGGCTTCAGGTCACCACCTTTTATTTCCCTGTAGTGACATCTTTTGTTACACTGTCTTTCACATTCCTTAATTTTCACTTCAATTGTCCAAAACCAAAAGAAATCATTTCACTTTCAGTGGTGAAGTTCATCACCAAATGATTGTTTTCCATCAAAACCCAGTAAAAAATAGGGTAATTAGGATTAATCTGCAAAGAAATTTTAAATATGTATATTTTTAGGTCATCCAGAGAACTGAGGCTTTTTTTTTTTTACAGCTTTAGTCAGTGATTATGTTAGATATACCATCATACCATATGCTAAATGAGATGTTTTAAATTTGTGCTGTAGTTAACTCTGTGGGTACTTAAAATACCTCTGGAATATGCTTTGCGATGTGATTTGCATAAAGGTAATCTTCTCAATAGATAGGGAAATAAAATTAATCAAGGTGCTTAATGGGAAAGGTAAAAGACCCAGACTTGGTTATTAAACCACAGAACGCCTAGAGATTTCAGCTAAGGCAGGATTTTGTTAAAAAAAAAATAAACAGCTTTTTAAAACAAACTCATATAAATCTGAAAGAAAAAGATAAGACTTTAATGTGATTGTTACAAGTGAATACATCTCACTTTCCAGAATCACCTGTTTCATTGTTCATCTACAACTGAAACAGAGCAGCTGTTTGACTTTACTGGCATCATTTTCTGATCCTGTTCCAAAGACAGTGATTCAACTGGTGGCAGGGTAGACTTCAAAATAAGAGTAAAGCTGATAGCTCGTTATCACTCAATTCAAAATATTTATGGGATTAATAATCACATATTATGGATGACTCAAAATGTTTGAAGTCCTAAGCCAGTGGATATACAATTCAAAAGAGTTAAGCTTTTCGATGTTTATTTTGACTGAATGACTTCCCATAAATTTAAATTAGTCCAAGAAAAGAATTAGTTTCCCTAGAGATACCTGATCACTAGCAAACAAGCTGAGGATTCATACTGCTGTTCTGCAGGCTTTAAAAATGGATTTTACTCATAGTAGTGTGAACCAGCTAGAATTCTATGTCAGTAGATCAACTAAGAAGAAAACCATGAGAAACAAAAGCCAGAACACTGGTGGTTTAAAAAGCAGAATAAACGTATTTTGCTCATCAACTGTCCTTTTTACTGAACTAATCCCCCCAAATCCCAAATTTCCTCAGATTTATTTCTCACACTCTTCAGTATCTACTGCTTGTCAAAAACTAGGATTTAAACACAACATACAGCCACTAAGTAAACAAACACGCCTGCATTAATTTTTTTACATCGGGGCACGGAATTATTTTCTATTGAGCTGTCGTTCTTACAGTGGGGTTTTTTCACAGCACGCGTGTCTTTGGATTTGAAGTTGTCATTATTTGGCTGTAGCAATCATTTAAATAAACCTTACTCTTTTAACGTGTCATAGGATGGCCATTGTGTACATCCATTTTCATGTGTGGATTGAGTGGGGAAGGCCTGGAGTCTGGGCAGTCCCAGGCACAAACACCTCCCGCCTTGCCAGGGCTGTGGCAATAGCTCATCGCATCCCCCAGAGCAGGGACACAGCTGCCCTTGCTGTCCTACAGCCCAGTGAGTCCCTGCCTGACTGCCCCAGCGCTATCACACTCCTGCGGGGCTGTGCTGCGGGTGGAAGCGCTGGCTGGGGAATGGGGCCGGGACTTGCCCACCTTGGTGACCACGGCTGCTGTGCCTGAAGGAGTGCGGGGCTGTGAGGAGGTGACTGCCTGGGCCCTCACAGCTGCTCACCTAACCAGCCATGAAGAGCATTGCTTAGCTTTGGCAATAAGTTCCTGCTGCCTTTGTTTCTCCCATTTTCATGCCAGCATACCTTGTAAGTGTAGGATCATTTAAATAATGTATTAAACAGAAATTCACGGTATTGAAAGTTCTAATATGTAAAGCATGTTCCCTGCACGCCAGAAATCCAAAGGGTACTAGGGCAGGATTGCCATCTGAGGATTGAAAGCCCACATCCTTACTGCTATAGGGTTTGTCTGAGAATGTGCAGATGGGCAATGCAGCAGGCATACAGGCATTTCTGAGGAAACGGGAAAGAACATACTCTCTTCTGTGACCTTCACACACCTTGCCTGTTCGCAGGTATTTTCCTGACCGCAAAGCCAGGAGCCAGTCTGCTAGTGGTACTGTTGTCTCTGCCTGATTAGAATTGTAAAAGGAAATATTTCTCTGGTTGGTGATACAAACTGCATGTAACAATTCTAGGAAATTCTGGTTGTCAAAAATAGATTTAATTTTTAAGAAGTAAACTACATGAATTAAAAAGTCCTCCTCATTTTATTCTCCTATTCAGGAAGTGCCATAAGGTGACACAAATTTTTCTCTTATTAATGCCTGAAAAGAGGAAAGCTGATTCCATTTCAGACACCATCAGATAATACTTTTGCCAGAGGATGTTATTACAGTTTTAGGCTAAATATATAATATAAATAACCTGTCTTCTGCTATACAAAAAAATCTCTACTGGCTGGAAACAATTATTGTGAGGTAATGCATGGAAGTTTGCCAGCCGGGCTTGTTACATTTTCTAGCTCTACATTTATAATTTACATTAGTGCATAGCACTATCTCCGAGTACAGTCAAGGCTCTGCTGGTCTATTTATGAACCTACTTTCTGTATCAGTGGCAAAATTATAAGGCTGAAGTAAACCATGCAGTGAAGTAATCTAAACCAAATCCTTAGAAGATAATAATTTCCATTCAGGAAATAAGCACCACCTTTAAGTGGACCACATTCAATATGAGTGAATTATTGTTCCAATTATTTGGCCAGCTTTACAACTTGCCCATGGCTCAATGCCAGCATTTTGCTTAACAGACTAATGAAAATTTGATTATCAAAGACACCAGGTCAGCTGCACACACAGCAGCAGTCAGGGGGCAGAGAGCAAGCTGTAGCAGCCTCACAAGGCCACGGAATTGTCAATTATGTCATTTTATTGTGTCAGTAATAAAATTAACCAAATATGCTCCCAAGAGCTATCTGAGCCTAAGAACAGGCGGACATGGACCCAGTTTTCCCTTTGCCAGTGAACTGCAGAGAAGGGTTAAGTGTGGGAAACTGTCCTGCTGAGCCTGCCTTGGGACAAGGGATGTTCATGGAGGAAGGAGTCATCCCTCCTGTTCCCACAAGTGTTTATAAGAGTAGGCAGGGCAGAGATGCACAGGGAAGGGGAGGGAGAATAAAACCTCAACAATTTCTTGCATTCTTGGATCAGCAAGTTGCAATTGTGCTGGAGGTGAAATCCTAGGAAAGACAGTGACAAAATCTCACTGGCAGATCATAGGACCAGACTTTTACAGAGAAAACAGACCCTTACCATGTAACAGCTTGTCAGCAACCTCAGTATACAACAGAGCGTGGTCTGGGAGAGTTGTTACAATGTCACCAGCATCTTCTCGGTCTGATCACAGAAAACTGGAAAAATCTCTTTGGGAACAAACGTCTGGATGGAGATAAGGCTGCATTTGCAGTTCATGGTTCCTGTGTGACTTGCTATGGAAAAGGCTAAATGTGGCTCCATTCAAAATGTTGAAGTTAGCCCCTGGGAAACTTTCACCCGGTGAAATGAAAGGTGTGGACGCTGTGCAGATGCCTGCTTTTAAATGGCTGTGTGAGAATGAAAGTTTTGTTTCCCTTTCCACTTTTATTTCCTTATTCCTTGCACAATACTTATTTTAGAGTGAAAAAAAGGAACAGCAGCAAAAACGTTTGCTTGGCTTTTTGAAATTGGACCAAATGCTTTGCCTGTAGCAGAGATGGGACTCTGTGGTGGGGAAAGGCTGTCACAAGGCTCTGTCAGCTGCTGTGCTGCAGATGGCATTTCTCCTGACTGCCAGGGTATGGGCAGGAGCCTGGCACCTGGGAGGGCAATTTTGTTTAGAGGGAAGATACCCTGATTTGTGCTTCTCGTCCAACTGACATGTGCCAAAATTCTGCAGAAGCAGGATTTATACAAAATAACTTTGGGTCCCAATTCTAAACCCGTAAGTTAGGCTATTCGTCTGTCTTACTGGCAGATCATGGGAAGATATCAGTCTTCACAAGGTCTTATGACAGCCTCAAAAGCTGAGTCACCTTCTGGAGGCTCCCGTCTCTTCCAGCTGACTGCAGAGGGAACCAAGGAAGGTCATCTTGCTCAGCTTAGCACCCCAAACTGTGGGAGATGACTCTGGGCTATACAAATGGCCACACAAACAGAACTGCTGTGATTCAGTCCTCAGGAAATATAACCAGAAAAGGAGAAAGTGATGCATATGACTTTGCAGAAAGCAAGAGGGAAGAGCAAGAGAAATGGGGAAGGTAAAAGAGAAAAAAGGGAAGAAATAGAAAGGAATGAACATGAGCAGTAAGAGAGAACAACTGCTGAAGGAAAATAACAAAGAGACTAAGGAGGCAAAAGGGTCTGCAAAGTAAAGCAGAGGAACGTCAAAAGCAGACAAGTGACAAGCCTGAGCATCCCATGGAGAAGCTCATCCCCGCGCCCTGGCAGAGGAGCAGCAGCAGCTGCCCATGGCCACCAGAGTCACAGGGTCAGCCACCCCAGGGTCTGGAGGGAGCCCTGTATGAAGGACACTGCAATTTTCTCTGTCAGATTTGTCCTGTGATGGCCTTTCCTGGTACCAGCAGAAATTTTGCACTTGGTAGTTGGCAGCCCGTGAATGGAATTGTCTTCTCCTCATGACAAACATAAAGCACTGTTCAGCAGACACTGGGCAGGGTTTCTGATGTGTGGTACCAGCAGGATAAATTTTTCAGCGTTCTGTTTTCAATTCTCTTTTAGATGTGAAATAGTTGGCAAATTATTCAGTGCTTTTTCCTTGCTCTGCTGCCAAAATTATGTCAGCACGACCAAGGTTAACATAAGCACAGAGAAGTCTTCAAACATTTTCAGTGGGTACTGGAAATCTCTGGAAACACTTTTGGTTTAATTGTTAAATGTCTTTCATACTTACGATGTACTTGGAAAGTTACATAAATCTGTATGTTATACAAATCCAGTAATTAAAAGTCACCTACTAGTTCATAACAGTAAATATACTGCTGAATGGCAAAATTGAATATGATTAATAGAAAAGAATGTGGGACACATTAGCCAGTGTAATTGCTTTAATCAGGTCTATTATCTTTAATGGAGTTTTTACAATTGTGCACACACATGTACCCACTCTGACGATACCATATTAGAAATAAAACTCTGGCAGAGCCAAGCCACAACTTAACAATTTAGACCATTGATAATAGGACCACCCTTGCAGCTGGATTAAGTACTGTAAAGTGTAGTGAGATGCATTTTCTCTTTGAGAAAACTTCCCGATCACCACTTGATACCGTGAGGAAGCATTCCCGAGGAGTGAGCCTGCACATCCGGGAAGCAAGCATCCAGGCTGCAGGCGCAGGGCTCGGTGGTACAATGTGCCCAGAGCTGCAGCGGGAGGCCAAGGGAGGCACAAAGGAAATTCTCACAATTGCCTGTTTCCCCGCGACGCATTAAGCGACTGAATGATCACAGACCACAACTGAATTACAGAAGTGAGTTACAGAGTTCAAAACAAGAGCATCCACTAATTGTTTCATGGAAGAGGCTCAGGGAAGTCTGAAGGATTTTGTAGGATATTCTTTTACTCATTGTGAGCTTTGTAGTCTTTTGTAGAAAAGCCAGCCGTTCTGATCTGAGAGTTTATTTTACCACTCATAGCCCAGGGAGCCTGTGTTCCAGGGCTAGGCATCCATCCCTCATGGGCGACTTTTTCTGCTGTAAGCCTGGAATAGCTTTGGAGCTGTCTTCTGGAGCTCTCAGACACCACCAGATGGCAAACGGGAGGAGGGGATAAATGGCCTTATTCCCAGTCTAGCTGCCCCATCAGCTCTATGCAAATATTTTGGTCAGTTTGATTAAGATTTGTTCACCTACATTTCAAGAGTTCAAGGCAAGAAGATGATCTGTAAATTTTATTTGACAAATATCTCTACACCCAAGCCTCTAGACTTGGATAAGATGTCTCAATGATCAGTCCCTGAGCCTCTATTGTGCTCCAAGTTATTGGGATCCAGTTTTCAGAATCCAGAAATGCAGAAAATAATCCAGGATCCAACCTGCACTACTGGTATAGAAACCTCTGCCAAAAATTTTTCTTAGTGTACACTGGGTTACCATGTACCCATTTCTCTAGATAATTCAGATTTGTGGTCTCCAACTCCTGTCCAGCTGGTAACCCTGAGCTTTTTCTTTGTGCTGCTCTCTCTGTCCTTTAAGATATGAAGTCTCCTCTCATTCTTGCCATGAACTTTTTGGTTCTACATACCTGCCTAAGAGAGAAAAGGATCACAGCCCTCCTGCTGCACTGTTGTTTTCCAAGCTAAGGCTTATTCAGTATCTCAGTACTCTTTACAGTACTTTCTTACAGATCAAAGCTAACCAAGGCTCAGTGACTCATCTGTATGGTGCCATGTTCTTTTCTACTTTCAGCCCCAACCTGAAGATAAAAACAGCAAGAGAGAAAGCAGATTAATCAAAATGGGATTTTCAGTTTTGTGGAGAAAAGACCTGTGAAGGCAGATTTGTTTGGCAGAAGCTCAGCTGTGGGGTTCAGAGGCAGGCAGGAAAGATTTTATGCAGATCCAGTGATTTCTTCCCACTGAGATGATAAGGGCACAAAATATGCAATGCTCAAGAGCTAAGGTCCCTTCCAAACCAAACCACTCTATGATTCTATTATGATCTCACCCTTGTATTTTTCTGAGTGAAGAAATTAAACAGTGGCTGCTTCTGGACCTGTCCTCTACTCATGGATCACTTGTGAAGAAAGGTCCCTGCTGTTGGCAGGAGCTGGGCTCCTTTGCATTTTTCTTCTATCTGAATTTTTATTAAAAAAAAGAGGACAAGCTTTTTTCTATTGACAAAAAGAAGTGGGAAAATTAGCAGGCTGGGAAAGTAAATGAAAATTAGAAACTTTTGCCAAAAAAATGGAAATTTTCCATGTTTTGCACTTAGATTTAATGCAAAGTCCATTTAGAGTAAAAGTATTTGACAAATTATTATCAGGGAAGTGAGAGTTAGCAAAGAGATGAGCCGAGATTCAGAAGAGGCCCAAGTTAGTGGAAAACTATCACATTTGAGGACCATTTACTAGAATAGTAACATTTATGGTCTTGTATTTAAAACAACAGCTTGGTCTCAGCTGTCTAAAAAAACCCATTGCATTACTGCCAAGTCATTAGCTTACAAAGCTCCAGGCCCTGTCTACACACAAGTCTGCCATCAGTTTAACTAAAATCACTATTTAATCCATTTAGAGCAATCAGCACAACCCTTTTTTTGGGTAACCAAATTAACCTAAATCAATACAAGCCTGTTGCAAACAGAGACAAACAATTTAAGGACATCGACATCAAAACCTGCATTAGCTCAGGCAGCATGAGTTTTGTGGCAAGGCGGGAGCTCAGGTCAAGCCAGGGAGATGCTGCCATGGGTTTTTTGGCACCATAGAGCTGTGCCTGAAGCACAGCCAGCAGCAGCTTTGTTTTGAGATGCCCAAGTGGTCTCTCCTGCTACATACATGGTCTGGATCCCCACTGCTTCTCAGGGCCATGCCTTGCTGCTTTCAGAAGCTGTGGCCGCCCTCACCCTGTCCTCTTCCCAGCCCTGAGCCCTGTGTGACAAACCCAACCACTTTCCTGGGAGAGCTTGAGGGGAAAGGTGCAAGACATGCCTTGCTCCAGTAGAAAGCGTTCAGCTTCAATGGCCCAGGAAACCTTGTTTAAACTCTATTCTTCTGTGCTGAAAAACATGAGATCCTAAGTACAGACACCGCCCTTTATGGCAGCATCCTCCCTCCTCATGTTTGCAGCGGCCTGGGCAGGAGACCTGGTCTCCTCTCTAGAGACCTCCTGCACCCTTCTCCTGGGAGACAAGAAGGAAAACACCAGCAGCAGCAGCTGGCCAGGGCACAGGCTGTTCCCCTGGGGTGTGCAGGTCATGGTTGCAGTGCTCAGCCCCTGCAGGAGCTGCCCAGTGCTTGCCCATGCTGAGGGAGAGGGGTGAAGCTCCCAGCAGGGACACCCTCCAGCCAAACACAGCACTCACCTGAAAGGAGTCTGGGCCAAAAGCAGGCTCAGGGGGTTCCTCAGCTCAGTTTGGTTTGTTGAGTCAGTAGCCTGCAGTGGCTCTCACACTCTCCAAGGGCTTGTCCAGCCCCACCTTGAGCCTGCTTCAGCTTTTGGCCCACACAGCATCCACAGCTGAGGGGTTGCCCAGGTCTCCATCCACTGGGCAAGGCACAGCTCCTGGTACTTGCTCTGAGCCAGGCTATGGCCAGCTGCAGTTGATGGTGTCTAATTCTTCTTTTGGTACAGACAGTGAGTGGTTCCTCCATATCCATCTATATGGCACACATAACTCTGTAGGCCTCTATCGAACCCTTTCATAGAGAAACTATTCCCTACCTTTAATCACCCTTTCTGCCTTTCTCTGCACTTTTTCCAGTTCTGCTATATCCTTTTTGAGATAAGGGATCAGAGTCGCACTCAAAAGCAGGTGACCTGGGGACTGAGACAGTTACATTTATACAGCATATCCTTGTCTTTATTCCTAGTCCTCAAAATTCCTAACATAAGACTGGCTTTTTCTTGCTTACTGACAATCATTGAGTTTATATTTTCTTGGAAAAAATCCCAATATTTTGAAGGGGTACATGGGAATTATTTTTCCCTGGGTATTGCTTCACATCTACCTGCACTCAGTCTGTTTCCCCATCCTGTCTTTCTGTAGGTTCATATTGCTCTTCTGCAATTTTTTTAGTCACCTGTTGTCTTTACTATGGTGGGTATCTCACTGCGAGCAAACTTTCAGCTCACAGCTCACCTTCTTTTCCATGTCATTATGTGTGTGCTCCATATTGTGTGCACAGGGCAGCGGGAGGGAAGTACATAGGAAATAAGGGAAAAATCCAAATATGTATTCATGTATCAGTTATTCCATTCTCAGGTGTTGCATCAGCAAACACCCATGGTAACACCCTACTGCAAAATGTGACTCCCAAAAGCAAGAGAGACCAGAACCAGAAAAGCAGGGCCACAGGCAGGCCAGGGAAGGGATGTCAAGGTTCAGAGACATCTTCATAGCTGTCTATCTCTGTGTTTAACCGGCAGCCCAGAAGGAGCATCAAGTTCAGCTCTGAGAGCTCCTAATGACCTCAGGGAGAGCTTTGAGCTTTGACCTGAGGCAAAGCTGCAGGATGTTGGTGCTGAGTTTCGGCAGCTTAGGGATGCCACTAACTTCCCTGCTGAAGCTGGGGACTTCAAAGTCTTTTTACTGAAGACACCAGCTGGAATCTCACTGGAGTTTATCATAGAGACTGAGAGGACTCGAACAGTCTCCGACCTTTATACACATGCATGTTCGGTCCTGGGCATTCAGAGTTCATAAATGAAATCTGTCTTTGTTAAGCTGTGGCAGAAAAAGACGGAAATCCCTCTGAAACCTGTGATCTCCCAGAGGCAAAGGAACTGCTCTAAAACAAACCAGCACCTCCTTCCTCCCATGGCTGTAATCCAGAAAGCAGTTTACATTAATGAGGTATCTGGCCCCCAGCTAAGCCACAAAAAGCCAAAGATGCTCTGACAGGACTGTGACAACATAATGTAAAACAGAGCTAATTTTGTATTGCAGAATGCCTGGGTAGCAACAGATATCTGCAGCCACAGGTCCAGACACACCAGCCTCACCTGATCTTTTCCAGTGTGCCAGCCCTGGAGCTGGGTACAGGACACACAGGAACTGTGGGTGTAAGAACAGGAGATCTATGCTTTTCTCTGGCTTTCAGTCCCACGGTGGGTATCCTGTGAAGGGCACCCTGTAGGAGAAGGACCTTAAATTACTCTTAAATGACCTTCAGAAGAAGAACCTCCAGGGTGACAGTGCCACTATCTCTAAGTCTATTGATGTGATTTTATAAGTCATTGTTATCAGTGCCTTTCCACTGGGACAATCCAAGTGACAACTATGGCTGTGTTATCCCCTTTGAAAGCCTGATGTTTCATCATCCCTCTGTTGTGGTGCATGCCAGGTTTCTCCTGGCCTGGGGCACTCCTGAGCAGCACAAAGCAAGGGAGAGATGAAGGACCAGGACAACTTGAGGGACCAAATCACCTTTAGCATTAACTGGGCAACGTCCCAGGGCTTAACGATCAACCCCAGCCCCCTTCTGTTCAGGGAGTGCAGCACAGCTACTTCTTTCATCCTACAGACACACAGTGGATTTGGAGCCTCCCATGTTTCCACCTGAGGGTTTTCTGTGGCAACCACTGTCAGGACAGGGAAGCATGCAGGCACATTCACACATGCAGAAGCATTTGATTTACACTAGGAGTTCAACAGCTAAAATAGGCTTGTGTTTTCTTGTATAGGTAGCGTGATTAGAACATAAATTAAAGAATTTAGGACTCTGGCCTACAAATCCTTATAGCATTGATACCTCTTAGAAGAACTAGTTCAAATAAGAACATTTGTATAATTCACCAATCTGCCAGAACACGTCTGGTCACAGTTTCTCATGGCTTTTTATTTATCTCTCATCAAAACACCATGTACACATATGATGAGATATAAAATTAAAAAATGCTATTCTCTGATATTCCCCAGATTTCCAAATAGTAGAGAATGCTGAGAATATAAATTATTACTATCAGAGGCCTACCTCACTCTAAAAATGAAATTTACACCATCTCACTTATTGTGTTTATAAGAACTTACAGAGAAAACCATAAATAACTTCTAACTCAAAGCCAAAAGCTTGAGCACTCCAAAAGCTGGACACTAGGTGGCAGAAAAATAACTGTCCATAACTGACAAATACTCGTCCTTTTAGTAAGAAGGTTGCCCCAGAGAAGTTATAGCATTTATCACAAATAAATTGAAGGTTTATAGCTGCCCTGCTTTTCCTGATCAGTTCCAAAAGAGCACAGACCCTGTTAAGGATTGACTGAAACTGTTTATGCTCTGTAAAAATGAGTGTTACTATTTTGTCACAAACCCGAGTCTCTTGCCATGGCTCCTTTTTCTCTATATAGCACATTTTTAATGCAGGACCCAGGCAAACCCTACCCCAACACTTAACAGATGATTTTTTTTTTTCCATAGAGAGGTAAGGATTTCCAACAGAGAGGTAAGGAACTCAAATGAGTCCAAGTGATTTAGGAACTTCTATGTAGCTGCAGATTGGTAGGACACACCACAGGTAGCTCAAATTAAGAAATAAGAATCTACATTGTTTGTTAATTATCACTTTACTCCTGTAAAGCAATATTTTCCCAACAGCCCATCAACCAGGAACCACCACAGGCAGAGCCTGAGCTGAAAAGGGTGGAAAAAAGGCTTGGGATGAAGGCAAAGGAAACAGGTGTCCAGCACATGTCCTGCCTGCACCCTGCCCTCCTCTTCGTGCCCAGCCAGGAAAGATATATAAAACATGAATAAAATAATTAATAAATATAAAATAACAGGCATCAGAACTTTATAAAGGTGAGCAGGAGGTTCTGCATCAGTGTTTGCAACACCATTCCCTGCTCGCTGGGCACATGAAAATGCAGCCTGTGGCTGGTCACAGACATGCACATGCGAGTGACCTTGGCATTTTGGTGGTGCAGCTTCTGGCCTTGGCATTTTGGTGGTGCAGCTTCTGGCCTTGGCTAGCTCTTGGGAGCAGAGAAAGAGCTCAGGCTCACATTGCTGGGAATGGGGCTGGAGGTTAAAGAGCTGTGTCTAATCCCAGGCTCCTGGCTGATTTGCTGTATGGCCTGACACAGCTCCATCTTACCTTCTCTCGCAGCTGCAGCATCTGCTGCCTGTCAGCTTTATTTCCAGGTGTGAGGTACAAAGTAAAACATACCTACCAACAACCCTTGCTGCAAGGAGAAAAACAACCCCCACTCCACCCTAACGAGACTACTGGGACTTAGTGCTCCCGTGACAACCAAACTCCCAGAACTGACTATTCAAGCACATCCTTCACCCCTCTGATTCCTGTCCCTGATCATGAAAAAGTTCATTTTAACAAAAATCTGGGTAATTTCCAGAGCAGTTTTTTCAGCTTCTTTTGCTGGGGCCAGCTGAGGAGAGGACCTTGAGGAAGAATGAAATAGAACTAGTAGGACCCTTCTGGATTAAAAGGGACTTGCAAGCCTGCAGGAAAGCTCAGGGCTATGGCAGAAGTGTCCAGAGCTAGAAGATGTCCCCCAAAACCTGCACTGCACCCATAGCCAAGAAACAGTTTATGATGCTCTCAAGTCATCTGACCTATTGTGGCAGTGGAGGAGCAGAGCACACACAACAGCATCTTTCTTTGGGAGGAATGAACATCTGCATGACATGAAAACATCACCACTGGGGAAAAAAAAAGAGGATGAGCTCACATGTCACTGGTCTGCAAAATCCAATAGCAGAGGCTCAGAGTTCAGCCCCTCCAGATGGCCAAAGGGACACCAGAGCCAGCCTGCTTGACCTGTGGGAGGAGCTGAGAAAGGAACCATTACATCACTTTTGGCCAGTGTTCAGGGAGGCACCAACTGGCTCCAGAAGAAGTCATCAGCAAGTCTCTTCTGCTACATTCTGCAAATAGGCCTCTCAAAGGGATGATGGGTGAGGTAAAAAGAGGTAGAGTTTGTGGGAAATCATACTCCTCAAAGACAACCTTCCTCAGAACTGGAGAAGAAACTTCTTTCATGTTTGTAGGTAATTCTCCTTGGCTCGTGATGATTGCAAACCTCAGAATAACTAAGGTTTGATCACCTGCAAAAGCAAAATGAGATCTGCCCACCCACCCATCCTGACACATGTCACCATGGCTGCCATAGGACATATGCACCAGGCCTTATCTGAATGCAGGAATACCAGACCTCTCCCCTCAGGGTCAGAGCACTATTCCCAAATTTGGAGGTGCAAGCAAACCTACCTAAGAAACCAACTGATTCCTCTTCCTGCATGGAAACATTTCACCCCAGGATTCCAGCTAAACACGGACTGAACCACAGGATGGACATGGGCAATGGCTCAAAAGAACAGTACAGCCTAAGAAAGGATAAGTAAAGAAAGGATAAGTGAAGAAACAGAGAGGGGTTTGAAGCAGCAATGCCAGCGAAATGGACACGTAAACAGCCCACAAGCAGAAAACTGTGATCACCGTAAGCATTCCTTTATGTTAAAAACTGTATCTAACCATGTCTCTAACAGCTGCAGATGATGGCAATTCAAACATCAAGGTTTGTGCCTACCAGTGTGGGAGCGAGTGAAGGGAATGCGGATGGGAAGCTGGGTTATATGGGAACTGAGAGCTTGTTGATTAGTGACAGCATGACTGGAAGCCTGCAAACCCTGGTCAATCCAGGACCTGCAGGTTCTCAGCTGCTCAGGAAATCAAGTTCCCCTTATTTATGGCCCAAGGTTAGATCAATGCATTGGGGACCTTGTGGTAATTTTAAGTTCAGTTCCTTCGGTCAACTCCAAGTCTCTTTTATAGCTGAGTCACTTGGTTTATAAGTGTTGTTTCCAACTGCTTGCAGGGCTGTCTTCCTGTCCCACGTCCTCCCCCGTCCCACCCTACTTGCATGTGCACCCGCTGTCCCGTGGCTCAGCCTGCTCTTCCTCCATGCTCTCCCACTCCTTGCCATTCTTCCCCCCTTTGTCTCTACCTCACTTCCTTCCATTTTGCCTCTCCACTGCCTTCACCCTTCCCAACTAACCCTTTACTGTCACACTCCAGACTTCCTTAAGTTTTGACAAGTTTCTTTTCCAAAATGGGAAGTGGTAAACCAACCTACTACTACACACCATCTTGGTAAAAATCCTGTCACTTTATCTCCTCCCCTTTCTACCATCTTCCTTTTGTTTGTCTTGGCTGCCCTTTTGCCTACTCTTAAACTGCAAACTCTTTGAGGGCAGTGCCAGAATCCGGTCTGGATTCTATAAAGCACCTAATATGCTAAATATTATAAAAGGTCCTTTTTATTTTCTTTTTTTTTTTATTTTGATTTTCAATAAACTCACTGAATATCCAAGTAAGCGGGAGTTTAAGTAGACAGACATATGTGTCTTGTCAACAGGAAGTTTCTCTTGCATAACTTCTCTGGCAGTTCTGGAAAGCTAAATGCGGGTGCGTTTTTCCTCACTGAAAATTAACAGTCAGGGAAAAAAGTGAACTTGTAAAGAAAAATCATTTCTGAGAAAGGAGATTCCAGAAAGGCAGATGATTTTTAGCACGGAGAACTGCCCTTGTGAAACATCTGCTGTGACGTAGTCCTGTCCTGGCTGCAGACCAAGCGTATCAATAGCTCCATAGAGTAATGGGATAAGAAATGGGAAAATTGCCATTGCTTGTTTAGCAGCTTGTTTTGCTGATAAATGTCTGTCACTTTTCAAATAGCTGCAGTGCAATTGTTTTTTGGGGAAAATATTTCCTTGAGCAGGAGGTCGGCAGGCCATTCGCTACTTCCCATCTGTGCTGGTGTTTTAATACACCACACATACACTTTCCTCCCTATTAGAAATAGTTCACAGCTTTTGATTACAGGCAGGTAGCCTGAAGTTTAGAAATCATGTCTCCCATTAAAAATACTTCTTGTCTTACTGAAAATTTAAATCTCAAAATCATTATTAGAACCAGTACATACTTTTTGAAAGAGCATCTACTTCTAAAGATTGCTAGGGGAAAAAAGTACTCTTTTTAGACACCTCTAGTTTTAAAATAATGAATGACTCTATAAAAGCAGGAGCTGACTAAAGCGGTGGCCACTGTGTGCTTGTTCCATGGCTAGAGGCAGAATGTCACACAGCCAAACAGTGCAATGTGCTGGATTCATCTCATCCCTTTTCAAACTGTGCCATGGACATTTTTTAATTCCCCCGATAGCTGCTAGGACAGGCAAGAGACAGATTCCTGTTTAATATCACACACTACGTCTAATAATATCTGCTTTCATTTCACACACTTCCACTAAACAAGCAGTGACTTGCAGTAAATTCAGTTCTGCCAGAAGAGACAGAACTACACTGTAGCTGCATCAACTGAAATGCTAGATGTATACACCACAGGGAGGGGGTGACACCCCAAAACGCATCCTTATTAGTAAGCATCCTCCTTGCTTTCCCCACCTCTCATCAGAGAAAAAAAAAGGCAGAGAAAAAAGGTGAGATGTAAAAATGTGGGTACTGTTGCAGATTTGTTGCAGAGATATCCTCGCTTTGTCATCTGAATCCTTTGCATTTCTTTAATTCAAGAGAACCACATGAAGTTTCTATCATAACTAGTTTTTAGACTTCACAGAATAAAGTTAAGGGAGAAAGAGGACAGAGATTCAGGATTAGAAAGTGCCCATGGAAGTATAAATATAGGAATGGAGGGAAACATCCAAGTGAAGTCCTGCACAGTGGGAAACTCACACTGTAATTTACCACTTGGACTGACAGGCAAAAGGACCGACATAGAGACAGTGACTACTTTTCAGAATTTATTGTAAAAAATAGTATTAAACAATAGGAAAAATGTCACTCCTTGTTCAACCCACCACATACTGCTTTATGTGGAAACAATGGAAAAATTTTACAGAAATGTATTTACCCATTCCTATCCCTATAGCAGATGATTCGAGCTACTCAGGACATGCTCATGGGAAAAATATTGGCAGTATCACAGCATATGGAAGTGGAAATAAAAAACATGCAGTATTTTCAATTGCAGTTGGGAGGCCTATTTCCTGGAGTCTAGAGATCATGTTGTTTTATCTGTTTTCCTTTAGCATTATGTACATTATCAGACTTTCATAACTTCAGACACCGGCATAAAGCCCTGATTTTTTGCCAACAGTGACATACCCTCCTCAAAGATAAATGTGGAAACCAGAATGCCTGTCTTACTTCTGTTTGCAATTTCCTTTCCATAGGAACACGCACATAATATAGTTCCTGCTAACACGTATTTAAAGCTTGGCCCTTTTTCACTTATACCAGTTCAATCCCACTGGAGGTCCTCAGGGCAGCACAAACAATGGAGACCAGACTTCCAGCATTGCAATGCATCTGTTCTGGCCAGAAACTGCTTGTCCTAACACCAAATTACACACTTTGTATGACAACTTCCTTTGTCTACAAATAGAAATATGTCAGATTTTGCATTCAACTATATTACAAAAAATGTAAAACAATACATCCCACAATTATTTTTTGTGGATTTCCTAGCTCATCTCAAAACTGTGAAGTACCAGTGTTAGCTCAAACGGAGTTCAATTTTAACAGAGACCCAAAATAATGAACGCACAGTATTATATACCTGGTGTAATTAGTTTCATTATCAATTGGCAAAAAGTTGACTTAGTTTCATACTTTACAGCACTGATCAGAGAAAACTTCAATTATATGGCACTGTTGAGACCACCCCAGTTTCAAGACAAGAGATGAACTTGTGCTCAGATGCATTGCTGTAGCTATGACATGAGTATAGAACTCAAATACTCAGAAAATGGGTCAGCAGAAACCTATGGATAATGCTAAACAAGAGCACCTAACCATTTTTTCCACTGCTGTGCTTGATGAAAACTTGTAGCAACAACAGTTTGAGGTGAGTCACACAAATGACAGTCATTGGAGCAGAATGCAGTGGAAATTTTGGTCATTCTGAAAGAAGATACAATGGAGCAATACAGGAAATTCCATACCAAGAGGCCAAAGTCAAACATTTGTTCTCTTGCACATCATAAAAAGTATTTTTGGTTACAAATTACCACTGCAAACAGCCTTCTCATAGATAAAACTAAAAATGTCCCTACCTAAAAAGCTTTGAGAAGGGTCAAAACCCCACAAACCATAACTAAAGAGCCTTCTCTAAGTCCTCTTCCCTTCTGAGTTGCAACAGCCTCCTTATTTTAAGGAAGACCATCCTCTTGGTCAATCAATTCCGTTTTTGTGGAGAACACATCAGCCAACATGTGCTTTGGAATTTCAGATCCCCGTACTTTTAAGGTGTAGCAGGCATTCTCTACTTTTGCCAGACTCTGTTTCAAGGTATAGAGCTTCTTCGAGACTTCGTAAGGTCCAGTGTTGCCAATGAAAGTAAACCCATCATAAATCTGCCGCAAGAACTGGCTCAGTTCAAAAGGCGTGTCTATGTCCCCGTTCCCAACGCTGCTGATGCACAGCCGCATCAGCTCTCCCGTCAGATCAGCCACTCCCAGCAGGTAATCCACAGGTGTTACCTTCAGGCTCCAGGTATGGGGTTGTTTATCATGGCAATTGGAGGTCTGGGGACAGAATGGAAGAAAGTCCAGTACAGAGAACTATGAAAAAGCTGTCTGTAATGGTTCAAATATATACTAACTCATCCAACCTAATGGGAAATTTAAAACATTCTGGAAAATTAAATTGCACGGCACTTCCACATGGTCTGATTTCAGAAGTACTAATCTCCTTCCAGCATACCAGAAGGTAAATTCTACTCAAGATGTCATTTTCATTCTAGCAAGCATAATAACATACCCTAACTCTACCATCTCTATTTGCAAACAGAATTACCATATCTTTGTAGCAACATTTATTTGCAGTTGTTTGGGTTTTTTTTTTTCAATCTGATAGATCTTGGCCTAATAGATTTTCTCCTAAATGGTCTGTCCAAAGCTAGGAAAGCAATCAAAAATAGCCTGCATTATAAAAACAAAATCACATAATTTCATAGTAGTATCCTGAATTTCAAAATATATTTTCTGCAAGAAGCCATAGTATTCTCAAATCTGTTTTATATCAACTGAGCTCATTAAAACAGCAAACAAAAATCTTCATGAAGCAAACCCATTACAGAATTACAAGTTTGCTCCTATATCCAAGTTTCCAATACTTTTAATTGATAAAATATTGGTAACACGGTTTCTTTCTGTTCACTTGTTCCCATAACATGCTATCTACCCAAATTAACAGATCTGGTCAGAGGCATGCATGGTGGGGTTAACAACATCACCGTTTGTTAAAATAAGTGTGCCACAATGGACTTGCCTCTGGTAAAAACAAATGAATTTAAGATAAAAATCAGGCTTCTCTGCTATTATCTTACCAAGAGAATAAAGAAAGAATGAGAAGTGCTTTACAGCAGAATCTCTTTGGCAGAAGCAGACTCAGGAAATGATGTAAAGCAGCACTACTGTACACTACATCTCAACTGCACGTGCACTTCTGTAGATTGCTACCAAAGCACTGTTGTCCCCTGCCAACAATCAAACTGCAAACAGTTTACTGTGGTTGGTGACAACAGTTTTTTCCTATGAGCCATTTAGGGCAGGGCTGGAGTACAGGCAAGTCAAGAAACAGCAGGTATGGTATTAGTGCTAAGGTATGATTGGACACCAGCTTGTCCTCTGAGGGGCATCAGCTCCAGGAGACTTATAAATGACAAAGCTAAGTCATATGTAGTGTCTTTTAACAGAAGCTGAATACAGTGCCTCCAGCGACTAATTCAATACCAGCAGTAAGATTTCATTCACGGAGTTCATCCTGCCTTGGATTCGTTTGTCTCCCCCAACTTCTGCAATATCACTGTACACCAGCAGGTCTTACAGGCAGCCCCAGGCATTAAAAATCCCTCCTCTACATTTGTTAGCTAGTATTTCACTACCCTGGATCTTTCACTGTACCAGAAAGAATTCAGTTTGCTCTGATTAAAAAGGATGTGAAATTTATAAACTTGTATCCCACAGATTTAGTTTACTACTTATCAGAAAAAAAAAAGCATGTTTTGAACAAGTGAGTCAAAGCCCACATGTATATCTAATCCCATTCCACTAACTGGGCTTATTTAATCAGATGCCAAAAATGTGACTAAGCTTTCTCGTCGCATTTCCATCCCAGAAAGATGTTTGTGAATTGAGAAAAGAAATCTTTTACCATGTTTGTTGTTTCTTCTTTGTCTTCCGCTGTAAATATTAGTTGTTTGTTGATCTCTTCAACACTAATCAACGATCGTGTTTTGATGAAATACTGAAACGAAACTGCCTCAACATATTCTTGAAGTCCTGCAAAAACAGCAGAATTATGCTAATGCTTCAAATTTACAGCAATGATCCATGCTCACAATGATTTATTTTTTAAGAAAACTTTTAAGTGAAACTATCACTACAGAGTAAAGGTTACCAACAAAAAGTGAAAACTAACATAATCCAGGAATAACATTGCAACATAATCTAACATAGCATATTTCTGAAGTACGAAAGTCAGACCAACCACACTGACAAACATGTTCAAGTTTTTACTCCAACTGCATTTTTCAGGCAGAACCTTCTGTAATTTCAATATAAAGCATCATGGTACTCTCAGAAACATACTGAACAGCAGCTCCCCACAGTGTTGCCAGGGGTTCATAGTTCAGACCAGTATTGTTTAGTATCTGCACTGATGTCACAGAGAATGGGATTAAGTGCACCTTCAGCAAATTTGCAGATGACACCAAGCTGAGTGGCGCAGTTGACACACCTGAAGGATGGGATGCCATCCAGAGGGACCTGGACAAGCTCAAGAAGTGGGCCCATGGGAATCTCACGCCGTTTAACAAGATCAAGTGCAAGGTGGTGCACCTGGGTCAGGGCAACCCCCGCTATCAACATAGGCTGGGGATGAAAAGATGGAGAACAGCCCTTCCTGCCCAGAAGGACTTGTAGTAGATATTTGTTTAAAACTGAACTTCCCACTTCTCCATTTTGTGGGAGTCAGGCTCCTTAAAATATACAGCTTTGGTGAAACTCTTGTTCAAGACAAAATATCTGTTGTTACAAATCACACCAGATCAAATAAATAAATAAATTTGGACTAGGTCATCTCTACAGGTCCTTCCAACCCTTACTGTTCTGTGATTCTGTGAATATATGAATAACTGCTCTGTCCAAAAGACCTTATACTCTAAAATTAAGGCATGTAGGGGGACAAACGGAGTTGGTGTGTTGGCAAGGGAATAAAAGATGGGACAACAAATGCAGCTTGTACCAAATCTGTATGTCATCTGCAGCTACCTGCCACAATTACCTCTCACTACTTACTTAGCAGATAGTGATTTTATTATGCATAACAGCAGAGGTGAGATCTTAAAAAAAAATGAGTTTGAATGTTCAGACAGAGATTTCACAGGCTGTCAGTTTTTCCTTATGAAGATAACAGATCTGGGGGAAGCATGTGAGGAAAGTTCATAAGCAAAAAGCTGAAGCTGGCACTGTTGGTGGAAAAAAAGGCAGAAATAAAGCTGGAACAAACAGCCACAGCAGTACTAAGCTAAAAAAAGTTGTAAAGACAAAGTCAATGCCTGTGTATATCTGACCCATGAACAGAGAAAGCCCAAAGAGGACATTAAAGAAACAGACTGTAACATAACAGAGATGGTTCTAGCAGAGCTATTCTGAGCCATTTTAAGGGAATGAGTTCACTTCAAGAGAAGCAAACAGGTATCATGCTGCAAGAGGGCCAGGATTAGACAATAGTTTTGTCAGTGACAAAAAGAGGATGTAACCAAGGGCACCAGAAGTAGAATCCTGTTTCCATTAGAATAATGTTAATACCTCAACTGACCTGTACAAGGCCAGGACCTCAGCCTATAAAGATAGGCAAGAAGAATCAAATTTAGACTTCACCTGGATCAAAGAAATAGTCTAAATCAAAAAGAAGAGAACATAGATTTGAATAACAGATGACGGTGGAAATACCCTGAAAAACTAGACATAACCTCAAGGGGTAGGAGGCTTTCCACATTAGAATCACAAAAGCATGATAAGTGACCTGCATCTTTTTTCCTTTTAAATATATATTTGAGCAGAAGCAACTCAGAATGGCAATTCAGACTGCACCCTTTATGCCACCCTACAGCAGCAGTGGGAAAAGCAAAATAAATATGCAGCAACCAAACTCACACTCAGCACTGCTGTTCACAAACCAGAACAGAAAAGGGAGCTGGCAAGGCAAATTAAACACCATAATTTAATCAAGTAAATTCAGGTAAAGCATTCTGGGCACAAGAAACAGAAGAATACTAGATAAAAGCTACTCAGGATCTTCTAAGATAAATAACTTCAGAAGCTGCAGAGAGGTGATTTCATCACTCACTCTTTCCCGGACTTACCTTCTGATGTAACAGGACCAGTAATCCATTACAAAATTTTGTAATTTCCCATGGATAAGCTGTAAGCTACCAGATACAGCGGCACTCAACATGACAACATCTGTGAGAATCTCTCTCTGCTATCTGTGGAGAAGACTATCACATACGAAGAATCAACTTGGCATTTTCCACAGCTCTCAGAGAGATCAAATCAGCCCTCAAACTTTTTGGTAAACACATTCCTCGATCAATCAGAACTTACACTTTCAACTCACTCCACTTTACTACTTCACACACGTTTTGTCCTTTTCCATTATAAGTGTTTGGCTCCTCTGTTCATTTATCTTCATGTGCTTTTTTATGTGGGCATATTTATATGTATGTACACACATACATCTTTGCTTCCTCCTGCCATCCCACGCTACCTGACATGTTCCAGCCTTGTGTTCCTTCCTTTGGTTTAACACCACCATGCGAAAGTTGCACACAGTCTGTTTGCCATTTACTGTCACCTTTTCACAATTAGGGAATCTATCTCCCACTATTTAGTAAGCCTTACAAATAGACTGTTCACAACTACTTTGCAAAAAATTTTAATATTTTACTTTTTCCCTTTTTTTTAAATAAGTCCTTCTTCCAGAAGTAGCTACAATATGACATTTCAATGACCCAAGACCTTGAAATAAGGTATTTCCATGTGCAGGTAGAAGGATGTTTAAACATGTTATGTTTTAGCTTAATGGTAGGACATCCGCTATTTTCAGCAAATAATTCCCAAGGTGAAAAACCCTATCCCATTTCACTACACCATCCAACAATACCTTTCCCCTTATGCTCTTGGTTTGGATTTATTCCAAAATTGGCTTATTTATGGATTGAACTGCCAGTAACGGAATAGTTTGTAAGACTGTCTTTTCTGGGTTTGGGTTTTTTTCTAGTACATGGACAAAAATCCCAATTAAAAGCACTGCACTACTTTTACTAGCACCTCTTAAAATTACAGATGTAAGGTAACAAAATAACTGCTTAAGTATTTTGATATTTTATTACATTTATTCTATATAAATAGCTTGTACTAGACAAGTGACAGTAAGCCAGTATAGCAGATCTCTTCTATGTTTTGAAAATTTATTTTCTACACAAGAACTAGAGAGCTACACTGAGATATCTTCTGAGCATGTGTTTATAGCGAAGATTTTTTTGCCTGAAAGCTTGAGCACTTTTTTTGCCACCTATATCAGCTGATATTCAAGATGCTTTTCCTTAACTACATATGCAAGCTCTGAGATTGAAAAAAGTAGTTTCCCTAAGAAACTTAGCAAGAAATTAGGTTTCTTAAATAAAAAATACTAAAAAAGAAGTCATTGGAGCACTCAATACATGAGTTAAATCAATGCATAAGACAGAGGAAAAGCTAGTTATATTTAAAGAACGAGTAAATAGTAGAAAT
Source organism: Origma solitaria (assembly GCA_013397895.1). Taxonomy (NCBI): domain Eukaryota; kingdom Metazoa; phylum Chordata; class Aves; order Passeriformes; family Acanthizidae; genus Origma; species Origma solitaria. The sequence goes on along the minus strand of VZRL01000361.1, from coordinate 273,188 downwards.
TACTTAATTGCTGGAGTCATATTAGGGTAAACAGAATCTAATTCCACCTGAGATGTGCATGCATGCATCCATGCATGGATGTTTCAACCCAGAATGACAGATCAAATAAGAGGTGAAAGTTTCCTCCTAAAATTTTGTTTGCTTCATTTCCTCCATTAAATATCAGTTCAACAGTTACAAAACAGGTTCAAATGGATTTCAAGCTTCTTGGTTATTAAGGTTAGCAATGCCACCTGCCATCTTCTGAAATAAGCTGTTTCTCTCCCTATTTCTTCTCAAACTCATTCTCTTTCTCATCCTTTGTCCTCTTTATCTCTTTGTTTAGAGAGCAGCCTGTGCTGATGGTTAGGACACAAGCAGATAGACACAAGTCTGTGCTCTCTCAGCCAGCTCCTCCCCTAAGCTGTGCAGCAGGAATCACAGGCCAACAGCAGCCACTAGAAAGATGGTAGGAAGATATATACAGCAAGATTCTTCCAGGATCACTGTATGAAGGGTGGGGCACATTATTTACAGGGCGAGTCATGTGAAACTACCCACTTGCTGATTCATTACAAAATCAAAACAGCACAGACAAGGCTCTATCTTATCCTCATGTTCAGGCTGGCAAGTTACATTGTCATTAAAAAAAAAAAAAACAAACACAGAAAAAAAATCCCTTCTTTCCCTTCACCCCAAAACCAAAGAAGGCAACAACAAAAAAAACCTCACCACTAAAACCTGCAAACTGTCCCCCCAAAACCCAGAACTAAAAAAAAAAGTCGTATTCTTGTGGAAATCCCAAACAGAGGTATAATTCTGCAGAATATGGGGAGCATGGTAAACTTAAAGAACCCACTCCTACAAGCATATTGATCAATGGAGGGGAGAACTAGTGAAATAAGCAAACAATTAACCAGGTACACCATCAATTGAAACAAGTACACACAATAAATTTAGAAGTATTAATACAAAAATTAAATCCAGTGTCCTGTGAAGATGAAACTGGTAATTCACTCCATAATCTATTCCTTTAAAGTTCTCTGCATACTTGACAATGATTCCTAAGATTCGCAGGTCTTTTTCTGGGCAGAAGTGGTAAAAACTTTAGTAATTAAACAAAAATTGAGGCTATGAAACAATCAAACCATTTTGTTGCTTGTAAACATGAAGTCAAAGGTTAATTTTATAACATACACTGAAAGAGGATAAAGCCAGCACTCCTCAGAGACTGGAATGCTCTGGACATCCTGTTGTGAAAATGGCTTTAAAGGGTAATTCCAGTCAGGGATGGATTTTATAAAACGGTACTAACTAACAAATACAAATAGAAGTGCTAGAACAAAAGTCTATACAAGCTTACAGATTTGGAAAAAAAGATCTGTTTCTATTCACTGAGTAATAATTCAAAAGCTGAGTAGGTTTACTGTCATATCAATAATTAAATTAATGTAAATTTCTTCTATAAAGCCCTGAATGCTTTGTTCATTAGTCAGCTGCTACTTGACACATCCATGACCACTGAAAAGTTCTGTTTTCTTCTAGGTGCATGTGTTGAAGTGATGTATTTCAGATACTGAAGTGTTAATATTGTTTGCACTTTGTTTTAATACACACCAACTTCAGGCAAAAGGTAATACCAAGATTAGTCACTTTTCTCCAAAACCACAGAAACAAATACAGGTTCCCTATCAGACAGGTGTCTGTGAGAGTTAAATTATTTCTCCAAACAGGCACAAAAACCCTTCAAAGAACTGCAAAGAATATTTTAATCTCTCATTGCAGAGAACAGGTTAATCAAGCCTTTTTTATATTGTTATTAAAAACACATGGACATATGACAAATGACAGGCCTTTTTGCAATGAATAATTGTGTGTGAGAAATTCACAAACTTTTATTTTGCTTCTACTTGGGACCTGAGGGATATACATGGTTACTTTTGTAAACAAGGTTTTTGTTCTTAAGTTTGGGGTTTTATTCCTACTCTCCAGCCCCAAACACAGTAATTCTGAAGAGCACCCTATGCTTTACGTGAGTTCTTAAAATAAATTATTCCTATGACAAGTACTCTTCCTGAACCTCTTTGACTACCCCCAACTGCCTTCATAATTAATACAGAGTTTTAAAAGTCATTCAGTTAGATGGCAAATTCTACACTACTGACAGCCTTGAGGGCAAGTGTTCAAGATACCAAAGAAAGGAAGCTCTGACTCAGCCAGGATGTTCAGTGATCAAAGAAGAGCACCTAACAGAACACAGCTTCTGCAGTTCAAACCACAGTGAAAGTTCTTCTTAAGATGATGTTGTTTCCATGCAACAGGCCCAACTCACAAGCACATCAGAAGAACCAATAGTGGCCATTTATCCCAAACACAGATCAGTGAGATGGTACAATGGTACATCACTACTCGCCAACCCCTATTTCTCATCACGTGACTGCAAAACAAAAACCGAACCACGATGTGCTATCCTGGTCATCTCTTGGAATGGAGTTCCTCCATGACACGTTCTCCTGGGTGATTTTAAATAAACAAACAAAAAAGCTTCATAGATTTTTATTTAAACTTCTCTTATGGTCCAGCTGCACTTGGTTCCTGTAAAGGCTGGAGAGATCTGGTCTGTGAATGACTAATGTCAATAGCTGCAGGGTTGAAAAAAATTCCTAAGCCAGAGCACGAGGTCTCCTCCACTTGCCAGCTATGAAACTGAATTAAAAGAAAAACAATGACACTAGTTTCAGATTGTCATGTGGAGAACTGCAGCGTTTGTCATAATAGTACAGCAGGACTTTAGGACAGTTAGGTTTTAAGTTAGAAGTAGGAAAGGCCATTCTTTGTGATCATGATGACCAACAGCATGCATCTTTAAAAGACGGTATATAGCTTCTCTTATGGACTTAAGCTGCCCTGAATGTCTTCTGCTGAATTTACATCTCATTCAGGGATGAGCTGATAATCAATTCTCATATAGTGCATGCCTTGTTGGTTCTTGTCAGAATTCACATTCATTTTCCCTGGTTTGTTTTCATTTTTTGTGTATGGACATACAAAACCAGCAGCAGAAAATACAAAGTGAGAGGCTGTGCAGTTGCTGGTCTTTCCCTAGAAGAACCTTGGAAAAAGGCACAAATCAAAAATAATGAAAGGGTAGTAAAATGCAATGAACTGAAGATATCAAATTTCAAATAGGCAACTTGCAGAACGAAATAAAAACAAAACAGTTTGACGGAGCTCCTTGGAAGAGTTGGGGATTTGAGTTTAGAGAAACACAAAAATTAACAAAACAGAAAGAAAGAAACTAACAAAATTGTATCTGATAACCACTAGCTTATTCATTGCAAATTCTGTTAATTTTCCAGTATAATCAGGAAACTTTGTTTCCATTTCTGGCATTTTACCCCTCACCTACAACAGCAAAGAGATTAATTCTTCAGTTACATCCTGTTCCTGTGTTATTATGTTTTCCCACCATCTTGCATAAACCTGATTGCTTCCTTCACTGACAGCTTTACTTTTAAGTTTTAGGTGTATTTAGGTCTTATGCTGGGTGAGACGTTTACAATTCAGGATACCTTCTTCCTGCAGTAAAAAGCTTTTCCTTTCTATTACCAACCTATGATTAAATATGCCATATATTTTAATTACAGTTTTTAAGCTTTCTCAAAAAAAAAATAGGGGTCCTACTTACACTGCTCCTGATGTGCATAACAGTTCATTGAGCTTATATCCTTGATATTATGTACCTTGATACTATTTCAGAAATACATGTGTGTCTACAAAGGTGGCACAGCTTGAGTACGTTATTTCCACATTTTGAGTTAAAAAGCTAGGGGGGGAAAAAAAAAAGCCCAGGTAACACAGAAATCATTATGTGGATAGTTCCTTTGGTTTGTCTTCTAATTCAAATCCTTCATACAATACTCAAAAACCTCTTATTACTTAAATCATCAGAAACCTAAAGCTGGCCTGCTTGGACAAACCCCACTCACCTCCATAGCATTTCTTACAACATCCTGCCTGGTGGTCCTATATACTGCAGTTAAAAAAAGGGGCATTCTAGTGCAACTGAAGTATTTTCATCCACATAGGCTTCACTGGCCTTCTCTAATCAAGCAATGCAGTTTGCTGCAATATCTTACACGCCTCAAGTGACTCTAAATGGCATAAGACAGGAGACAGAAATAAGCTCCATTATACCAATCTCTCAGAACACAAATAGTGCCTGCAGAAGATAAATTATGTGTTAGACTGCGTCAGTGCTGAACTTTTACACAGAATTTCCTGCATCATCATCAGCAGAAGCAGTCACAGAGCAATAGTTTTGACAAGGTGCTGACATTTTACAGCCTCTTCATCTAATCCTATTGAGAGCAAGTGCAGACATGATAAACAGCTAATGAGCTTCCCTGTGCACACCACTCCACTCGCCACTGCTGCAAGCACAGGCACACAGCAAAGGTCAGCCAACAGTACTCTACTCGCATCTACCATCATCACCCCACGCCACTCCACTTAAGCTCCATAAGAATTATGGGCTCCCCATTTGAAATTTTGTCTTAAGGGGAAAAAAACTGAATAAGTCTTCAAACAGCTAGAGATTTCATTTAACGAATTCATGTTGAAAAGGTACTCCATTCAATCCCACGCAATGCCGACTTATCAAGCAATCCTTAATTTTCTCTCTGCATTACAAAAATTTTGCACTTATGTAGAGTAGATTTAGAACATGCTTTGAATAATTACATATATGCTAACATAGAATCATAGAATTTTTTAGGTTGGAAAAGACTTTTAGGATAATTGAGTCCAACCACTAGCCCAACACTGCCAAGTTCACCACTAAACCATTTCTCTAAGGGCCACATCTATAGGTCTTTTAAATACCTCCAGAGATGGTGACTCCATCACTTCCCTGGGCAGCCTGTTCCAGTGCTTGACAACCCTTCCCATGATTAAATCTTTCTTAATATCAATCTAAACCTCTCCTAGAGTGACTTGATGCCATTTCCTCATGTCCTGTCATTTGTTACTTTGGAGAAGAGATCACCCCACACTGGGCTACACCCTCCTTTGAGGGTCCTCCTTTGATCCATGAAGTCCCTCCCTGAGCCTCCTTTTCTCCAGGCTAAACAACCCCAGCTCCTTCAGCCACTCCTCATCAGACCTGTGCTCCAAACCCTTCACCGGTTCCACTGCTCTTCTCTGGACATGTTCCAGCACCTCAATGTCTTTATTGTAGTGATGAGTCCAAAACTGGACACAGAACTTGAGGTGCAGCCAGTGCTGAGTACAGGGGGACAATCATTGCCCTGGTCCTTCTGGCCACACTACTGCTGATGGAAGCCAGGATGCCATTGGCTTTCTTGGCCACTCACTGGATCATGTTCAGCTGCTGTCAACCAGCACTGCCAGCTCCTTTTCCAACAAGCGGTTTTCCAGTTACTCTTCCCCCAGCCTGCAGCACTGCATGAGGGTGCTGTAGCCAAAGTGTAGCACCCAACACACATTGCAGAGCACTTCTTTCTTGTCCCTAAATCTCACACAGATCTTTTGTGTATATTGTTGATATTTCCCTTAATAGCTGAGAATTAAATACATATATATATATATATATAAATGCTCAAACACATATATATACAAATAAAAAATCCTAAAAAATTATTTTCCTCCCCTTCATAAATCCATACAATCTTTTTCAGTCCTTTTCTTGCATAGTGTGTGTCAACAATTTTAAAGAAAGAGTACATATTTCCTCACAGGATATATAAGGTATACACTGCAAAGCAGGGTAAAGGAGCAGGAATTCTATATTACAAATAGTAAAGCTTTAAAAATATCAACAAAGCAGAACATTCTAACATAACAAATGAAGAGCTCTGCATTAAAAAAAGACTTCATTATTTCAGTATCTCTTTGTTTGCTTGTTTAATCATCCCCTGGGACAATCTGTACTGTTAAGAAACGTGTAGAAAACAGTCATCAGTTTTTGTTGTTGTTCAATTAGTGCTATACTCAGTGTTTGAGCTCATGCAAGTGTCCTTTGGGGAAACGTCCTGCGTGCCATTAGCACTATTCTTAATGAGGGAAAGCATGAAACTCCTTTAGAGCTCTGCCAGAATTGTTTTATCTTCAAGTCAAAAGAACAACTGCTTGGAGCAACCCCAAAAAAAGCATTTAACAATTACAAGTGGCAAACAATATTCCCAAGCATAATATTCGTACCACTCTTCTATTTATAGGCTAACAGTTATTATACTGAATAAAATATGTATTAGGCAGCTTTATTATGCAGACAATCATGATTCCCCAGTTAAGGCTGCTACAGTGGTTTCCATTACAAGCTCCATTTTGAATCTTTTTTATTCCTTCTGTGAGAGGCAGGGTGGGGAACAGGAGGATGTTTCATGTTTGGTTTCAAGACAAAGGAGAATATTTTTAGGAAGTTTGAGGTTAATTAGACATGCTGCTTTTGAGATATGGGACATAGGCGTTTCTTAATTCCTTTGGAAGAAAAAAGCAGCTTAATGGCAATGTTTTTGTTCATAAAAAACTTTTTAACTAGTTCTCCAGAATGTCTTTCAAATAAAAAATCAGAGTTGAAAACTAGGTTAAAGGAAGGTCAAGACTTACAACTCTAGGAAATATATTAAGACAAAAGATCTAGCACTTTTCTTAGCTACATTTATTTTCAAAAAGGCATGCAAGCTTTTTCCACTGAAAAAAAAAGCAAAGCAACAATCAAAGAACCCTAGACTTAAAACCAAAACTAAAAGCAACATTCTTAACTCTTACCACTGTTCCCCTCCCAATCACAGTTCTTCATAAACAGTGGCAGGCAGGGGGAATAAAGCATTCATTCCCTCTTACAGTTGCTCTTCATCTAACTGTCCTCTCATTCTTCCTGTTTCTAGGTTTTCTATCTCAGCTCCATAATCATGACATCAAGCATCTTCACAACTCTGACACCTCCTTGATCCCAGCTTCAGAACAATCAAGATCTGCGCATTTTGAGGCCTGCATATTCCTTTTTTTGCCATCTCAATGACTAACTGGAGAGCAGAGGATTTAAACAAGGTAAGAGTAAAGATCTGGCTGAAAGTTAGCATTTTATACTTGTTATACACACAAGCTCATTTACACAATGTCTAAAAGCACTTCCTGTCTTTCCAGCGACACACAGGTATATTCTAACACTCCTTTACAAAACATGCACCCTGGGCACCAGCTGGCACAAACTTCCCTCACAGAGGAGTGCATGTAGAAGGGCTAGAACACAAGTAAATGTTGTGGATGCCCTACAGAAGTAGAATGAAGGCAACTTATTTCAGTTGGATTTTATAAATAGTCTTCTTAATGAGGCATAAATACCTAACTACAGAAACAACAGGGAGATCTTAGGGCCAAGCAGTATTATACAAGTGATGGGAGTACACAGACTTGCCATTTACCTCACCTGAAGAGAGGGAAGAAGTGAAGTACAGCCATTTCCAGTTCTAACTTCAGAAATTTAATGGGGGGCTTTGTATTTCTACCCTTTAGTTCTGTCCAAAAAAATTGCAAAGTTCAGGCATTTGAGAGACTGCATATCTGACTGCTGGAAAGATGGACAGCAGAGTCTACTTCTTCTTCCCCTTATTATTTAGTACTCTAATACCTTCTTGCCTTCCTTTCTACCTCCAGAGGTCAGTAAGATTCATTCTCTTAAGTTTTCTTAAGACTATAGTAAGAAAATTCTCTAATTCTATGACAATCTCACCCCAAGTCTCATGTAAGCATTAAGGATGTGCTACTGTACATGTAACTGTGTGCAGTGCTGGGTGTCACAATTTAAAAAGGATGTGAAGGTCCCTGAAGGCATCCAGACAAGGGCAACAGAGCTGGTGCAAGGATGGGAAAGAATGTCCTATAAAGGGCAGTTAAGGACTTTGGGCTTGTCTAGTTTGGAGAGGATGAGGCTGAGGGGCAACTTCATTGCTCCCGACAGCTTCCTGAGGAGCAAAGTGGAGAAGGTGGTGCCGATCTCCTGTCCCATCCAGTAACAGGATGTGTGGGAATGGCTCTAAGCTGCATCAGGCAGGGGCATTTCTTTACTGAGAAGGTGTTCAAACATAGGAACAGGCTTCCCAGAGAGGTGGTTGATGCCACAAACCTGTCAGCATTCAAAAGAGGCATTAGGACAATGCTCTTAACAACATGCTTTGACTTTTGGTCAGCCCTGAAGTGGTCATGCAGTAGGCACTGGATGATCATTATATATCCCTTCCATCTGAATTTACCTATTCTATTCTGAAAGTTTTGCAGCTGTGGAGGCATTGAGTCTTCATACATATGCAGCAGGTCTCTAATTTCCTCTGCTAACTGTTTCTGCTACTAACCTCCTCCAGAGTAACTCATCCTGCTTTAAAATGAACAAATACATCTTAGTCTTTTTAAGTGGCTGAGATTTACAACACTGGAAAAAACTATTACAAATTCTAAATTGTTTCTGACCGCATACTCGCAGTTATTTTCTAAACAGTTTATTCGGGTCCATTCTGGTATTAACAAGTACCTTTATGCAAGTCAGAAATAAATTATGCAAGAAAATCAGTGTAGCTGACAGTGTGTATTTACCAAATACACAAACCAAACCTGAACAAAATCTTTTTCATTAATTTATTTTCAGATTTCTATGGCTAGCTTAAGTTTATATATCTTTTATGCAAAAAAGAAATCTAACTTTTGATTTTTGAAAATAAGTATTCTTTTAAGAAACAAAACCAGTAATTTTTTTTACTCAGAGGAGAGAATCCAGATGTAGAAAATTAGCATGATGTTTGCTTACTTGTTTTATAAGAAGATGGGTACACACAGAAGTTATTGTGCAGTAAGTTTCCATGTCTACTATGTAGGTGTAATTCTCGTATGTGTGAGGTGAATGAATCTAATTCCAGGCAACCTGCTCCTCAGTAGAACTAGAGACAGGTAAGCCTCTTTGAATTTACCCCCACAGAGACACATATCAAAGCAAATAGAGTCAGACCAGGTGAGGCAGCTGATGCAGAGTAAGTGGTTACCCTGTAAGAATCTTGTTCACATGGCATAGCTGAATGCTTGCACTACGCAGTCCCACAAAGATCCATGATCTCAAACACTTCTGTTCTATACACAACATTATATGACTCACACGGGACTACAAACTTCACAGGTTATTCAGACAAACTTTACAAACCACAATGAAGCTTTCAAAAACTTTTCCTCATAAACCTGAACGCAAGGATTCTCAGCTCTTAGCAGTACTTTAACTGAAAATCAAAAGACACTTCCAGCATGTCAAGATACTCATAATGCACTTGGAATATTATTGCTCACAGTTTGAGATCATCTGTAGTGTCAGTGTTTTGAATTCTCTCTTTTCATTGTGTCACTACAGTACTTGGCTATAAATAGCAGTAAGACACATACAGATTAAGTGGCTCTAAGAAAAACTACTTATACCTAATTTGAACAACCCAATGCATCAAAGTAAGATGACTGTGGAATTAATCAGAGCCATTGAAGACGATCAGGGCAAGCTCCTTCTGGTTCCAAATTGCTAGATTAAGCTTTCACTCAAGACCCGTCTCACTCTTAACAAACTTAAGTTTGTGTAAGACATGAGTTCAAGTTGACCTGAGCATTGTTTGTCTTGTAAACTACATATATGTATTTGCTGCTGGTTTACCAAATCAATCTTATGGACATTTTAAAACAATTGAATAATTCAGGGCAAATCTTCAGCTCCTGTCAGTTGAAGAAGTTTTACCTAAACAAGGAAAGATATACACGATTCCAAATATGTTTAAAATGAGATTTATAAACACAAGACACTTTTATACCATGACTAAGATGTCAAAGAAGCAATTACATATTTTAGTCATGTGTTGCCACAACCAAGGCATACCAATTTTAGGTAATATTCAGATTGTAAGCAAAGATTCAGCAAAGAAATAGGGTTTGACAGCAAGAGCCATGAATGAACTGCATTTTAATATCTCAAGAATGTTAGCAAAGACTGCTTTTTACAGAGAGGAGCAGAAAAAGATGCGACTGAAACACATAAACTGGTTTAAGCTTGTAACAGAGAGGCAGAAGCACATTCTGAGCCTAGAAGAAAGAATATGCTAATCTAAAGATTTTAATGCATTATCAACTCAAAATCACTTGATCATTCAGAATGCATAATTTCAAAAGATCACTCCCACTCTCCTCTTAGAAATTATAACACTTCAGGAGGGGCAAATGAGTGCTACATGTATTCCTCTCAGTCAGAGAAGACCAGCCAGTACATTTGTTAGAACTACTTTTAACTTCAGTTTAGGTCAAGATCCAGATTTTTCCAGTTGTAGACTCCCATTTAAATCTTCCTTTAAACTGCAGTGAAACTGTAGGACAATAGCCTCTCTAATACCAGAGCTAACCTTGCTAGTAACAAAGATTAACCTGAGTCCTGATTTCTAACTGCAGAAATGTACCAAATTCAGACCTGCAGTATGAAGAGGAAGTATTGCTCCATAAAGAGAAACTAAGTTTAATTTTAAAAAATTGCACACTTTTCCTATTTTAAAATTATTTACCTGGAGATATAGCTCTGTGGAACTGATACATGTCTTCTCCAATCAGTTCTTGTGCAACCTGCTTGATCTTCCGTCGGACAGCATCTAACTTGACTTCAGATTCATTTAGTATTTCTTCCCCATTGGGAGCACTGCAATCATAAAAGAGAAACTGAAAGAGCAGTTTCCAGAATATGACCAAACAGTTAAAAAACATTACACATTTTCTTTTACTAATAAATCCATTTTTACTGGCTTCAAGAAAAATCAAAACTGATACTGGAATGAGAAACAGTTTAGCTTTCACGGATGCCTACTGCAGATTCTGAAATTCTGTATATTCTTAATAAGGAAATAATCAACTAGCCAAAGTTCCGGTAGCATGATGTTTATTCCAGACTAGAATCATGATTATTGTTTAAGTAAGAAAAAGGAGAAAAACACAAAAAGGCTTCAAAAAATATTCCAGAAAACTAGCAATATTTACAGAAGTCCTTCCACCTCTTAAAAAAAATTTTGCAATACTTGACAGTATTGCAAAATACAATACATTATGTAATTCCACATGTGTTTTGTTTTTTTTTTTTAAAGGAAGTAGTTATGGACTATGCTGTTTAGGAACAGATGAAATATCTGATTCACAGCCACAACATATACTTGGCATTTAATGTTTAGTTTATCTAAAGTTTACTTTTAAATTTCCCCTCCCCTGACCCCCAATAATCCACACGGTATATTAGTTTATATACCTCTTTAAGGAACTACTGATTGATTGGTCTCGAGAAAACATATAAAAGCAAACAGTAAAATTTACTGTAATTAACACCACAATAATTGCAAAAAGCCAAGAAGGAAATACAAAATACAGCACGGAAAACTTCCACTCTCACAAAAATAGGAATGTCTTATAAAACAGGAATCTAAATTCAGAGTAATTAGGAGGGGTTTTTTGTTGCTCTTTCCTCCACCAGTTCCCAGCTACCTAGTCCCTTCAGTGGGAGTCGCTATTTACAGTCAAGACTGTAGCAGTTACTGGAATTATCACAATTATCACAATTATCACAATTTGCATACGAAAATCAAGTTTGAAAGAGGGCAACTTCATAATCTCCTTTTATAACGGTAAATAGTTACTATTTCAACATAAATATATTGATAGGTAACAAAATGTAAATTAATATAAATGAAATCATAAAGAAAAGGAACAGGGAGACCTGTTATGACAAGCATACCAATGTTTATCACATACAGCAAACACTTTATACAACAGGCTATGAAAAGCTTCAAATTTTCTTGTTGCTCTTCTAGTTTGTCTCTGGCTTCCAAAGACTGCTTCAAGGCTCATGAGAACACAAAACATATAGAAGCTCAAAACTTCACACAAAAGCCTATCCAGTTGTAGTATTTACATAAACAGACCCCAGGTCACCTCCTATTTGCATTGATGACCTCGGGTGGGGTTGCAACAACCAAAACGGTGATGGAACTGCCCAGACAAGTAACCTGAAGGAAGGGTGCGTCGTCCTCTTTCACAGCCTGCTGAAAGCTGGAAGGCTCTCATCTGCTGTACAGTCTACTGCTCTACATTGGTTTAATAAACCAATAAAACCAACCCAGAAACCTGAACCAGCATCTTTTAATTCTCTAACTGGAATGTGCATTCATTAGCTCACATCCACCCTAAAGGATATTTATGGAAGTTAATTAAATCCCTCTCAGCAGAACATAGCAGCTGTTACTCACAGACAACACTGCAAGGCAGACTGCAGGTTTCCATTAACATTTTCACACTCAACGTGACTCACCTGGTAAACCTGTGGAGCAGAAATATCGTTCTTTTGCTTTCAATAGTTATATCCCGACTGAGCTTCACGAGTCGTTCATATTTATCATGCCTGGTGTCAAGCTCCATCTGAAATGCTGCAGAGTCAATCGTTACAGCAAAAACTCAGTTACCACATGAACACAGCACAGGGAAAGAGCAAAGCACCTGTGCTGCACTAACTCCCTACAGACCCCAGCCCCACCAGCTTTGTCCCTGGGAGACTTTCCCCAAGGTGGGCAGCACAGCTGACCCTGCATAGGGCGTGGCTGCAGAGGCCACCACTGCCTGCCACCTGCCAGAGCTGCAAAACTCATCATTAATACTACCTTTGTTTAATAACTCAGGTTTAAGTACGCATCAATGCTGATGTATGCCAGTTTTTAAGGTAAAATACTTGGTTTTCCTAATAAAATCTATTCCACAATACTGCTGTTCTGGAGACAGACTGAAAATTTCACCCAAATTCAGCAAGATAAATCAAAAATAAAGCACTATAATCATTTGTTAGTAAGATTCACCAGTGCCTAAAACAATCAAATAAAAAGGATCTGGCTAAGGCACATATACCGCTCAAAATGCACAGTATAAGAAAGGTTGCATTTCTCATCTTAGCTAGACTTGGCCAAAAGTCAAGTATTTTAATATACCTAAGGATTAGAAGTACTAAAGAAAAGTGAGGTCTATTATTTGAAATAAGATTTCTGACTTGCTGATGTTAATTCTCTCTACAATGAATACAGAAAAGAGAGGAAGTGTATCTGGTTATGACAAACATTATGAATGTTTTACAAATAACATTAACATTTGATAGATCATTATTCTAGTAAAAAATCCCTAATAGATGTTTAGAAGAAATCTAACAAATTTCCTGTATAAATGTCTGAGGTGTCAAAGTTTCCATGCAAGAAGATGCAGAAAATAAACTAAGAGGTTGCATTTTTAAAGAATCTGACAAGTGAATAACCTTTAAAAAAGCATAGCAGTTAGCTGGCAAGTGAGGTTTAGGTGATGCTAGAAAAATAGTTCTGTATTTCTCATTGCCTTGGCAAAAACTTGGTTCCTCTCATTTTGTTCTGTCCCCCCAGTCTTACTCTGAAACTCTAAGTCACAAGTGCTCGTACTGATCTTCTAATTCTAATACATGTCTGTTTGATGTGTCTCTTCCAAATTCTGGAAGTCAATTCCACCCCTGAATTATCATCAAGAAATTTTCCCTCAGTTCATAGTGACAAGAACTTGAGGAAGGGTGACTTCCCTTCATACTACAGATGACATTTCCAAGGACCATTTACAAATGTCATCTACTGGGAAAATCACAATTCTGAACATCTGCAATATTAGCAACACCCCAAATCTTGTCTGGATAGTTGTAGCTTTTAGACTTTTATGTTAGGTTTTAAACCTGGTAGGGACTCCTGTGAAATGCTTCCTATTCTAAAGTAAACCAGACAAATACAATAATCTTTAGCCTAACAGGATGCAAGAAAACCTACTGTACTCCGCTACTGCCTAAAACTGCAAAGGATTAGAACTTGGGGGATTTTCCAAGCTAACACATCAAAACCACAGTCATTTCCTACACACATTCCACTGTAATGTCTATTTTAGCACTGAAAGTAGGCTAAGACTCTATTGACAATTTTGGTAGTGCAAAATCAGACCATGAAAAATGACACTTAAAAAACCTTAACCTTACAAATCAAGGTGGTATCCACCCTCTTTATCACTGAGCTGTCATACTTAAAACGTATTTCCAAAAAAAAGGTCTAACTCATTGGGTTTTGACTAACTAGACCATTCTGTGATTCTATGATTATTATAGAAGAAAATTTCTCATTACCTTTTTAGAAAACTTTGGCGCAAATAGATCAATTCAAGTACATCTTTTTTTCAGAGATTAAAAAGAGCAAAACATGTATAACCATTTAAGGCCACACATTATTGGGGCAACCCTGGTTGTGTGTATAGACCAGGGAATGAGAGGCTGAAGAGCAGTGCTGCAGGGCGTCCTGGTCGATGGCAAGTTGAACATGAGGCAGCAGTGCCCTGGCAGCCAGGAGGGCCAACCCTGTCCTGGGGGGCATCAGGCACAGCATCACCAGCCAGGCAAGGGAGGGGATTGTCCTGCTCTGCACTGGGGCAGCCTCACCTCGAGTCCTGTGTGCAATTTTGGGCAAAACAATACAAAAAAGATCTTAACATCTTAGAGAGTGTCCAAAGGAGGGCAACAAAGATGGTGAAGAGCCTTGAGGGGAAGCTGTGTGAGGAGTGGCTGAGGTCACTCGGTCTGTTCAACCTGGTGGAGACTGAGGGCAGACTTCCAACATCATCATGAGGGAAAGCAGAGGGGCAGGTACTGATCTCTTCACTCTGGTGACCAGTGACAGGACTCAAGGGAATGGCCTGAAATTGTGTCAGGGAAGTTTTAGGTTAGGTATCAGGAAAGGTTCTTCACCCAGAGGGTGGTTGCAGACTGGAACAGGCTCCCAAGAGAAGTGGTCACAGCAACAATTCTGTGTGAGTTCAAGAAGCAGTTGGACAATACTCCCAGGCACATGGTGTGACCCTTAGGATGTCCTGCACAGGGCCAGGAGTTGAACTCAATCATCCTGATGGATCAGTTCCAACTTAGAATATCCCATGATTCTATGATTAAGTTGTTTAGATTCAGACAACATACACAGAAATAGTGCATGACTCTGGTTCACCTTACACAACTTGCTCAATTATAAACCATCTGGAGCATACCTTTCCTAATGCTGTGCCTGACATAGAGACAAAGACCACCAGCGTCTCTGTCCGGGGCAGTGCACTTAGTGCACTTCGTATTGCAATAAGCACTTTTTCAAAAAATACAAAGAGTGGATCTTTGAAAGACTTAAGAAACCATGTCCCTTAAATCCTTTCTGAAATTAATCAAACACTGATGACTGGATCTCATGGGAAGGGAGGGAAACAAGCTGTTTTGAATTGGAAGTAATGGCAACTTTATGACAAACTGATATTCATAAGAGTGAAAAATTCAAGTTGAAAATACAGTTGCACTACTCAATTCAAGAGCAAGTCTATGTACAATATTCAGAATGAATGATAGAGTGGTTTGGTTGGAAGGAATCTTAAAGATCATCTAGTTCCAACCCTCCCTCCCATGGGCAAGGACACTTTCCACTAGACCAGTTTGCACAAAGCCCACTCCAATCCGGCCTTGAACGCTTCCAGAGATCCACAATTTCTCTAGGCAAAGTTCAGGGGTCATGGTTAATCATCTGCCAAGCTGATTTACCCAGAAAAATATAAACACTTATTTTTTAAAAAGTCAGGAAGTTATAAGACATTGAAGTAACCATCTGAAATAGCCAGCTAGCTTACACTTCTTCACCCTTCTTAGCTTCATAAAACCTATGTGGCACTGGGAAAATTTTACACCAAGAATGAATCTGTTCCCCATATCAAATTTCCTTCCTTCTTCAGTCAAGGCTTCTCATTTCTGAAGGTCGAGTTTGTTTTGTTAGTGGTAGTCTAATGAGAAATTTAAGTTTACTTAAATCTGGTTTGGTGAAAAATCCTATAAAAATAATTTGGCTGAAGGGAAGTTTACACCTGCCTATTTAAAGAATCTCAGATACATGTTAATATTTAAAAAGCATTCAAACTGAACTAAGTGTCTACATACAGGTCTATATTAGTTAAAGTACTTTTTTCGAAGAAGTGCAGGTATAAACAACTACCAACTCATAAAACAATGCATCCACATTTATGTTAAAGTAGCTTAGTCACCTGCGCACCACAGCCAAGGTCAGCAGCCTCCTCAGTTTGCCAAAGGTCACCATTTCCTCCTCTTGCCCCTGTGGCTCAGATTTTGCATTACACCTCTGCAGATCCTACAGTTTTCTGCCACCAAAGGGCCTGATCACCTTTTGACTGGCTGAACACTTGTGCAGTTTGCTCAGCATCAGTTTCAGCATAAGCGAGGCAGGCAGGAGGAACAGCAGGTGGGATGGAAATGGGAGCAAGTCATGAATCAAGTGGAGCCATGCAAAATCACTCTCCCGGGACTTCACTGCATAAAAAGCAGAATGCTAAGCTACAAAGGTATGGACTATGAGTCCAACTAGTTTCAAGTTTCTCCCCCAGAGAGGGTTGGCTTATTCCACTACTAATTTCCTAGCCATTTCTACACCACATTTTTATAATCTAGTTTTCCAAATGCTTACTTACATTTAAAAGATGTCATCAGAGCTGAAGGTGGATTAACATTCTCTTTTTCCTCTCTTCTTTGACCATGTGGAAAATTGTCATGCTTTCGTTTTCTGAACCCACCCGATCCTATTAAATAGAAGATACACACCAAAAAAAAAAAATTAAAAATAAAGTTTTGCCAGAGCACAAGGAGCACCAGAATGTTGTATCCAGAGCATTCCTGACAGCAGTTATATTTTATAGAACAGAATGAGATAACTGAATGAACCTTATCATCAACTGACACCAGCATCACATTATCATGTTACTTCTTCTACCACATTGCTAGTGAAAATTAGAAAGAACAAATCCATTTCAATGGATGAGTGTGACAGGATCCTAAGTCTTTTTTTTCCTTTGGTAAGGTCTTCAGGTCTTCACACTCTTTTATGTTTTCTTGCTGTAAGCAAATGGTTGCATGGAAATCCTTGTGTGAACAAGGACCTACAGGATTAGAGCTTTCTTTTTCTTCCTTATTTTAAAATTATTTAAAACATTCAGCTTGAAATGAGTCAGTAAACCTGCAAGTTTCTATTATAGTGATTTATGACACAGGTGTTCAGTACACAGAAAAAGAAGCAAGGCATAATTTAAGCAGACTATCCCTATTCAGATATGCCATTTTAGCTCCTGCAGCATAGCTTCTTAGGCCCTCACACTCTGCCCATTAACCAGTTTCTTCTCTATTCACACCAACATAGCTGCTCACTTCAACTGGCTTTACGTGCCTCTTCTTTAACCCTCCTTTTTAGACCCACACCCAGAACTCATTTGACTTGGACTGTTTTATTCCCGATTTACAGCTTGTATTGTTTCTTTCTTTCATCCTTCCTTCACCTTGGACTGACTCTTGTGTCACCCATGCGTCAGCCATTCCTCTCTCTCACTCCCTCCTTTTGGTGACAGGTGGACAGTCTGTTCCTAACAGAGCCCAAAATTTGGCAAACTTGAATATAGGAATACCTTTTGAATATGTGGAGTTCTCTCAATTTCCTTAAATGAAGAACCAAAGGAAGCTACTTAAAAGTTACAGATGAACACTGGATTTTAAAATGTTTCTATTTAATTGTTCATTATCCCAAAACAAAACCAGAAGTGGCTGTAGCTACTTTCTTAAAGAGGAAACTGCAAATAATTTTTTTCCTTCTTTTCTGTTGGACATGAGTTCAGGGTTTTGTTTGTCCTGTAGCAGTTGAAAGCATTACGTGCACCCCCTGAAATGGTGCTGAGGGGAGGCCCATGTGATTCTCAGTGGTATTAAGTAATAGAACAAGAGGCAGAAACTGATGCACAGGAAATTCCACCTGAATATACGGAAAAACTTCTTTACTGTGTGGGTGACTGAGCACTGGAACAGACTGCCCAGAGAAAATGTGGAGTCTCCCTCACTGGAGATATCCAAGAACCATCTGGACACAATCCTGCGCCGTGTGCTCTAGAATGACTCTACTTGAGCAGGGAGCTTGGAACAGATGACCACCTGCGTGGTCTCCTCCAGCCTGACCCGTTCTGTGACTGCCAGGGTTAAACCAACACACAGGCGGCAGAGCAAGCTGTGAAAAATATGTATTTCACACGTACATTATGCTACAAACATAATATTTTATATGTACATATATATACACACACACACATACTATATTGAATAGTTACTACAAGTGCCTTACGGGCCTAAAACACACTCAGATTCCCTCTACGGCATCTGCTTTTCTACCCGCAGGGATACAGATCCCTAAAGTTCTCTGGCACCGCCCCAGCGGGAAGGCAGGGCACCCGTGAAGGAAAGGTCAGTGACACCCGTGAAGGAGCGGCCTCTCTCAGTGTGAGTTTCACGACACAGCCGAAGGGCACCACTGAGCACGGCAGAGGCTCCGCACCCCCATCCCCTCCGAGCCGAGGGGCCTCCCCCCCCTTCCGCCGGCCCCTTCCTCACACCTCCGTCTCCTGAGGGTGGGAAGGGAAGGGGAGGGAAGGGGACATCACCTTCCTTGCCGCTCATCCCGGTGCCGCCGCCGCGCCGCGTCCCCCCGGCAACCCGCAGCCGCCCCGCGCACCGCCAGGACCCCGCCACGCCGCCCCCGCCCTGCCGGCGCCATGACGGGGCTCCCCGCGGGTGCCTGACGGCGAGACGCCACACAGGGGAGACAGTCCGACCTGCCGCCCGCGGCACTGGAGGCGCGGTGCGGAGCAATGGCAGCGCGGAGGGCGATTCGGGCGTTGCTGCCTGCGAAATCGGAGCAGCGGAGAAGCCGGGCTGGGCTTCCGAGAAGGCGACTCCGTGGGCAGCCAGTGTGCGACCCCACCGTGGGGCCTCAGCGCCCGCGGGACGATGGGACGTGTAGTGTTGGGCGGGGCGGCGGCGTGGTCGGAGTGACGCTGGGAGCTCCGGAGTTGCCTGTCCGCCGTCCCGCTGGCGGCCGGCGTGTCCCGCCACCGGGGCTGCGACGTTCCTCGGCTTGGACCCGCAGAAACCCGGCGACATTCCTCAGCCCAGATCGCATAAAGCGGCTGTCATGTCGCCTTCCCCTCACCCTCCGCCTGTCTCCTTACTGGCCCTTTCTTCCCTGGCATCTCAGGATCATGGTGCTCTCACAGAATCAATTGGGTTGGAAGAGACCTCAGGTCGTCGGGTCCAACCTATGGCTGAGCACCACTATGTCAACCAGACCACGGCACTGAGTGCCACGTCCAGTCTTAAACACCTCCAGGGATGGTGACCATTCCATTGTCTAATTGCTCTTCCTGCGAAGAAATTCCTCCTCGTGTCTAACCTAAACCTTCCTTGCCACAGCTTAAGACTGCATCCTCTGCTTACTGCCTGTCTTTTCTCTGTCTCCTTAGTGCCCCTTTCTTCCCTGGCACCCAGGGCCAAGGTGTTTTCCTTCCAGGCAAGGTGGATGGGAGCATATCACCAGCGCAGCACAAAGTGCCACTTCATTCCCTGTAGTGCCCATCCACGTGGTGTGCCAGGGGAAGGAGGCCAGGGAGGATGCAAACTGACACGGAGACAGGGTCTGGAAACTGGAGACACTAACTGTGTCACACCAAAAAGATCTGATAATGAAGCTACCTAATACCAGGAAAAGAAATCTGAGAAGCAGCAGATGTAGCTGCTGGTACAGGGGTGGCAAATTCCCAAACCCAGGTTATTTGCATTCTGTGTTTTGTCAGGCCTGGTAAAAATTATGCTTCCTCTGCTGGGCATTTAGTGTGAGTATTCTCAGGAGACACTGCAGGATTGAGCATGAGGGAGATGGATCCACACTGTAAATAATTCCCAGCACAGAGGGCACTTGATGATGCTTCAGTTCTTATGATGATGAGCTACAAAAAGTCTGCTTGCCCCACTAGATTCATACTTCCCTACACATGCATCCTAATGCGTTCCTCCAATGTGTTTAAAATAGGGGTGGATCTTGCAAATCCCCAAACCAAAAGGTTTGCAAATCAGTCTTGCTGCTCTGCTGCTAGATCTCATTTCTTGTCACAGCTGTTGCCTGTTTTAGTAGCTGGATTCCCAAGGAAACAAAGCTCATATGAGCACAAAGGCGGAGTGCTCGCAGCCTTTGTGTGTGGGTGTGCGTGTGTGCCTGTCCTTCCTCCCCACCCTTAATAATTTTTTAATCTGTTGGTCAACTGGTCAATCTGATTTGACAGAGGGAAAGAGCCTCCAGGAGTGATTATAAACATCCTGAGTAGGGAAAAAAAATTGGGTGGAACTTGCACCTTACTAGAAACCAGATAAGCCCAGCTGTGAAATGCAAATGCTTCAGAGTCCAAAGTTAGCAGAGCCTAGCCTTTGGGAGTTCTGGAAGTGCAGGGACACTAGCCCAGTATCAGGTCTTTGTGTTTAACAAATAAACAAATACCGCTTTTGGCAAACCTGAATATCAGGTGAATCCATCAACAGATTCAGGAGGACAGTAAAGCACATAACTCAGCAGAAGAGTAAAGCTATGACATTGAGCTTTAAAGTCTCCAGGCAGCCAAGCAGGAGTTGCTAAAACCTGGTATTTTCAAATATTGAGAACACATGACTGTCATGCAGTGCTCAAAATTATTCAGCAGTGTAACATAAAACCTCTCTCCAATTTCCTAATCTGAGAAAACAGATTTCAATCACACTTGAAAAACAGAGAACAAAGAGGATCCCGGCAGAACTTCCTCAGGCCTGATCTGCATATTGAGTTGTGCAACAGCTTGATTGCTGCCCTAGCAGCTGCACAGGAGATTTCTGCTTTCTATGGGGCAAAATCAGGACATGAAATGATTTGTGTCAGTGTTATCGCTGCACACATTCAGGCACAGCCTTTTGTTTTAGAAGATGTACAAAACTGCTTTTGGAAACACATACCTTTTTTCTTTTTTTTTTTTTAACTGTGCTATTTCCCTGTTCTTGGCAGCTCTTTGGACAAAAAGCAGAGTTGTTTTGGTTATATTGATGTCGCAGGAGAGTGGAAAGAGTGCTTGCATTTGAATGTGTCCCAGCAGTGGAGAATTTTCAGCCAATTGTAAGGAGTGAAGGTCAGGTCTTCAGCTGATTTCTGTTGGATTCAGTGACACTCTGCACGTGCACAGAGATATTCAACTTGTTTGACATCCTTGGGATGTTGTTGTGAATAAGAACTGGCTGGGGTTTTTTCCTGAAACAATCCATTTAAATGTGGCAGTGTTAGACCACTTTGGCAACAGGTTAGTTGCAGTATTTTTCCCTTTCTTCTAGCTGGTAATGAGACCTTTTCCCTTCCCCTTCCAGTTATGTGTTCTCTATGCCTGAAGAGAATGGCACCTGCACCTCCCCAAGTGTAAAGGTGGAATAGCAATATTTTGAAGGAGAACATGGTAGCACAAAGGAGGCATGAGGATTTAGGGTAGAGCAAAACCCCCAAACAAGCTAACAACAAACCATCAAGGTTTTCTCAGAGACTTAAGGTCACACTAAGATGCTGCATATGGATTGCATACAACACTCCTAAGACAAGGTTGGTAACTCAGATTTTGCATGGGAAAAAAGTGTTTTTCAAGGCTCAGGGCTGTGAAAACAGAGCATGAGTGCATGGACCAGACAGGATCTGTGCCTTTCTGAGTGGGCAAACCAACTGAAAACAACCACTGTAGGGGGTTGGAACTTCTCCATTCATTTTATCCCTGAAGTCTGCTGCTTTGGGCAATGACCTGCTTCAGTAACACTCCTACACAATGTTCTTGAGTGAGGCTTCTGTTCCTCTGCAGTACTATCAGCAGAGACCTCCTTGAAAAGGCACTCAAGGGAGCGGGGAATGAATCCTTACTGATTCAGCTGAACTCTGTGAAGGGCAGACAGAGGAGTGCTGGTGAGTCCAGCTCAAGAATCACACCAGTGAAGCTGCTTCAATGCCTACAGCTTCAAGTAACGGAGCTGCACAGAGGTAGGACCCAGGTGATTTGTCAGACACATGAAATCACCAAGTCTTTCTGCCCTCAGTCATTCTAATGTAGCTCTGTGGAAACTGTTTAAGGTCCCAGGGATCCCTGGCAGAGCTCACAGTCTAGCTCTTCATGCCCCCTGTATGGCTTGCATAGCTTCAGAGACAAATGCTATCTTTGCGGTGCCCTCCCATGTTTAAATAAAAAACCAGCCTGGGAATGTCTCCTAAAGTTTCTGCTAAAGCAGAAGAGCACGATGGATTTTTAAAGCTGGAATTATCCCTGTGTATCCTTTCGGGTTTCATTTTATCTCATGACATGGTGTAGTACTCTTAGAGCAAGGTTGTGAGGTTGCCTTGGAGATGGAGGGCTTAGCCACAGGGAGGGCTGTCACACCGAAACGTTCCCATTAGCCAGTGTAACTGTGAATGCTTTCCACAAACAATTGGGTGAAGTGACAAAAAGCTTATGAAACGGTCACAGGGGAATTGCATAAACTGGGGTCAGATGTTCAGTTTGAGAGTGTTCCATGACCGAGGAGTTTCACAGCTGGTTGACGAAAGGAAGAGGGAGGTCAGCTGGTCTCTAGTTGTAACAACAACCTGTTATGTTTCTCAGGCAACAGAGATGCCCACAGCAGTGGCAGGATGGATCAGGAGGACAGTTTCCTCATTTCCTGGAGTAATGTTTGAAAGCTGTGAATATTTTTCTGCTAGTTGAATTTGGGATTTCAGTCCTTGTAAGTGGCAGGATCCAAGTGCTAATACACCATGGTGCAGCCTTTGAGTGGGTCAGCAGGAAGACCTTGGGAATGCACCATCGATTTAGCTGACTTTTAAACGAGTGAGTGGAAAAAAGGACAGAGAGAACCCACAGATTTGCTGCAACATCCATCTGGAGAAAAAAAAAAAAAGAGACCAAACTATGCATCACCTTTATTCCTAATGTTTAGTTTATATCTTCCAAAGGAAAACTGGCAAGTGACCGGCTATGAATAATGTACCCATGGGGAAAGTTTGTTTCTAAACATGAACAGTTAGTGCCTGGCTTATGTCTGGGTGGGTGTGCTGGCTATTTCATAAAGATTTCATTCTACTGAGGCAACCACATAAAAGAATTGCTTTGGAGGAATTCAAGGTGAGAATATCTTTATTTTGCATCAACACCAACACCCTTAATGCAGTAGAAGTGAAATGCAGAAATTAACCTTTCTCCTTCATCTCTCCCAGGCCCTGCTCTGTGTCTGAGCCCTTTGCAGATTCTAATTGAAATTATATGATCCTTTATATTTGTAGCTGCTCCAGATTGGCTCAGTCATTTAAATGCTGGGCTTTTCTGCCACAGTGGCAGGACAAAGAAAAGGTACAGGCTAAAGTTATGGTGTGTTGCAGTTTTGGAAAAGATGCTGCTGGAGTAAGAGCTGCAAACAAAGAAAACCTAAAACATTTCCTTCAGCTATGGGAGTCACAAAAGTGAGGGAACCTGAAGGTGTGGCTCTCATCAGAAAAGCTAAATCCAATCACATAACAGCAGAATTTGCTTTTTTTTCTCTTTTTTGTATGCATGCCTAGGTCTCTCATCTGTACCATATGAACCTTCAAGAATCTCAGATGCTTTTCAGTTCCTACAGCCCTCAGGACCCCCTGGGCCCCTGCATATTCTCCTTCACCCTCTTGGTCCTCTCCAGTGCTGCAGTTTGGAAGTAATGGCTCTTGGCAAAAGAGTTTATCTGATTCATCTGCACTTAACTCTCTATGAGAAGGAATCTGAGAATGGCCTTTGTGTCTACATCTGAGAGAGGCAATATATTATATTATATATGGAAAGCCCTTATTCATGCCTATGTAAATCAGGAATAATTCTCTTTAAATTGGGTGCCATTGAGATGACTATCAAGTCTTGAGAATTCCCAATGTAGAGAATATTTTATGCTGCGGTATAGGTAGGGCCAAAAAAACACAGCAAGGCTTAGGTAGTTAGAGAAATGCTTTCCTAACAATTCCCACCAAAAGTTCTGTTAAAAAAGCAGTTAAGGTTGCTCCAGGGCAAAACACACCCACACAAGAAATGACAGGTTAGGGGAACCTTCCCTGCATAAGCTATCCTGCACACCTCACGTTAACCACTCCCAGTGACAGACTCCAAACCCCAACAAGAAGCTCCCCTTGTTCTGCAGGATAAAGAAACAAACTAAACACCTCTTACATGCTTCAGTGCAAAACCCTCTGGCTTCTGCAACACTAACATTAGCGGCTGGTGCATGTGGAGAGGCTGTGGTGATTATAGGGGGAAAATGGAGATTAAGTGCCTCCTGACCATAAGCTCTGTTGGTACTGCTGGTCTCAGGGACCTTCTGGGACTTCGTCAGACTCTGTTTTGTCTGTGGTTGGCCACTCCACTTAGTAGACCCCTTCCACAATGCAGAGCTGAAGAGCCATCTGTTGCTTTTTATTAGACTGGAGAATGAGCTACTTGATATACTTACACCAGAATAAATCTTTTCCCCTTGCTGAAAAATTAGCTATATATGCCCCAGGTATTTGTATGTGGCTTCCTCTAAGTGATTTATTCCCAGTTGAGCTAGAAGAGATTTTACATGAAAGGTGTTTTGTCACCTAACACTACAGGATGGAATGATGCTGACACTGAGTTATCATTACAATTAAAGCTTTATTTTTTAATCAGAATTTTATGACCAACATAGCATAAAATTCTGTGACCAGAACAGAACAGGATTTTTATAATCAGGATCAGTGTATCATAATTTTTTAAGTAGCTTAGCAAAAAATTTGTATCACAGGTTAGCTTACAGTCCCTAATCACCTGGATGCTCTGCAGAATGGGTCAAATCTTAATACTTGGCTTGCAGTATCAAGATAATAATCATAATATAGAATAAAAACGTGGAAAAATATGAGTGACTCAAAACTTGGGGGGAGCGGATGATGGTGGAGGCATCCCTTATCACTGGGAGATCATGGGTTTTGCTGTCCAGCAGCAACTGTGGTCCAGGTCCCACTTTGGTCTCATAATTGCTTGATTTTATAGACAGTGCTCTGTGTTCTGTCACACTTCCCTGTATTGTGATGGTGTCATCACAACCTGGGTGCCTGGGACCTTCAAGGCTGATAAGGAAGGGAGAAGTCAGCCCAGTGCCCAGGAACCTTAAGGCTGATCGGAAAGGGGGAGAAGAATTCTGTCTGGTGCATGGGACCTTCCAGACCTGATGAGGAAGGGAAAGGAGACTGATACATGGCCAGTTTGGTCACAGGGAATGGCCATTTGCCTTTTGAATTGTCATTAGTTAAGCTAACCATATTATGAGGGGTCAGGAACAGGGGGTCCCAGTTACAGATTTGTATTGAAGAAGCCTTTGCTTCAAAGTATGTCGGTGGTCTTCCATCTACTTTCCTACAGAGCTTTACACCTTCCCACACCTAGTGGCTGTTTTCATCCATGTTTCTTTTGCTCCAGTGGGTCACAGTGACCAGTACTGACAGGTTTCACCTGGTTGTTTAAATGCTAACACAGTTAGTTCTGCCTTTTTATATCCAGGTGCTCTGGAACAGAATTTTGGAATCACACTTATAGGCTTTATCTGCTGCCCCTGTGCCACAAGGGGCTTATGAGTCTTTTCATACTCTGCAGAAAGGTAATTCTGTGTTGGTCCAGGCACCGAAACCAGAATTTTTATTCATGGTCTCAGGGGAGGGTTTTGACACAGATGCATCAAAACAAAGAATTAGAGATGATTAGAGGAACTACAGCAGTGTTATAGACCTTTGTCCTTTCAAAATGAGCTGGAGAAGAGGGAGTAGTCTAACAATGTAATTTGGTGTCATGGGTGATAACCTTGAAGACACTGAGGACTGAAAACCTCCTCATGGAAACTTTCATACACATGCTAGTGCTGTGACTTGGTCACAGGCTGTTATTTAATCAGGTGTCTCCAAAATTCAGGCCCTGCTCTTCCTGAGTGCTGTGCTTTATGATCAGTTCTGACCTGGAAATCTGAAATCATAATAAAACTGTACTCATTACAGACTGAACATTTTATGGTCTGTCACAGTGTGAAGCCCCCAGAGAGTGAATTAATAAAGGTTTTATATGCATTTATAACCTCACCTTTAAACAGACAACACGAAGTTTTTCTTTTCTGTCCTCCAGGAAAATCAATCTATTCCAACAAATCCCAGGCAATCAATACTTGTTTAGAAAACTTAATAACTAAAATATTAATCCTAATGCCTTTTAAATTCCTCTGTTAGTGGTTTGTAAGTTTACCACAGGCTGTGTAAAGGTAATGAACAAAATAGGGTAAGCTTGGAGCATGGGTCTTTTGAGGATACCTATACATGGCTTGCATATCTCTATTCACTGGTCCAAGAATATGATATGCAAATGGCTAAAATAATTTCTTTCTTCTCATGACAAGGATATATCCCATATGGAAGTCATCAGCATCAATGCTAAGCTTCCCTGTAAGCTCTTTTGAGCCACCCTTATTAAATATACATTACATATACACCTGTACAAGTTGAAGTCTTGGAAGAACGTGTCTATTCCCCAGAAATCAAAGTGCTTTCAATGCAGATGCCTGCGGGGGGACAGTGATCATAAAGCAGCCAGAGAGCCAAAGGAATGCTGAGATTTCAGAGCCTGCGTGATTACCCACAGCTGTACAAACAGTACAGTGGAGAAAACAGACTGACCTTGGCCATGTTTTGAGAGTGCCAGATAACCAAGTCCTTCAACAAGCCCTGTTTCAACATGAAGAGGAAAGAAGAGACAGTGACCCTGAGGAACACGAGGAAACACAATAATGACTAAAGCAGCAACATCGCAAGTCAGCAGCTTGAACATCTTCAGGGGACTGGTGTCAGTGATGACAGATATCTGCCTTATGTACCTGGCAGTGTGAGAAGTGGATTAAACCAGATATATGACAGCAATATCTCAAGTACAAGCAGACAGCATGCTTCAAAACATGAATTACTGTGCTTTGACCATCCCATAAATAGCCGTGGCAGAGAAATTTTAGTCTGTTTGCAAGAATTTTGAAATAGAATTAAAAAATCAGAGAGTGTTTCAGTGTATTTCTAAATCAAAAGGGCCATGGCTATCTTCTTCTAGCTTTTTATTACCTATACTCTACTTTACAGAGAGAACATTGAGGGGGCCCATACTAGCAAATAATTGCAACGCTCATCTCACTGACCTCCCCTTCACCCTTGCAAATAGGTATTTTCTTTGCTGTTTCCTCACATGTCTGGGGAACACACCCTCCAACACTTGCAGAAACAAACATTATCACTGGGCTGGCCATCAGCATCCCTTCTAACTCTTATCTTGGGCTGTGTCCCCCTAGGATTGTTAAATTACATGCTTAACCCCAAGGAATCTCTCTCCCCTCCCTGTGGTAGACAAAACACAGTGGATCACCTAAGTGGTAGAGATGTTTGACCCCTAAGTGACAGAGGCTTAATTCAGGACCAAAGCTAAAAATTAACTTCTTACAGAATATCCCATAACTCAGAGCAGGCTGTGGGGATGATCCTCAGAATGGTTGTAGGAAGCAGCTTGAGGATTGAAGGAAACCTTAGCTTTGTTGAGCTGGAAAACTAAGCATTACACAATACTTGTTTTTCTCACCTTGTGAATTCTGCCCTTGCAATGTGCAAATCCTTAGGCATCCCTGTGTTCACTGCCATCCAGCATCTTGGTAAGTAGAGAATAAAAATTTTTTAAAAAACAAAAAAAAAAGCAAAACACAGCAAGGGCAGTGAGGAAATGGAAGAGGATCAGAAGGTGAAGGTCACTATTCTGTCACTTAGTCATTCGTCGAGGACTCTCCTCCTACCACAGGCAGTATGAAAGTGTTTCCCTGTTAAGGCTTCATCTATAGCTGCTGCCAGCTTGGCAGGGAAAGCAACTCTCTGATGAAAACAAATTCCCGTTTTCCCATGACATTGAGTTGCTCCTGCAACACTGCAGCTGTCAAAAAACTTGAGTGACTCCAAGGAGAAACTGCATTTACCCTGGCTGTTTTGCTCTCCCTTTTCAAACACTAATTTTATATTCTACAGTCAGCCAAGCAACTCTTTACAAATTTTATGACCCATTCTCCCAAGAGCCTGAGGGCACAAAGCATTCTCACAGTGCACAATCTGAGAACTAAAGCATAAAATACATGAAAACACATAAAACCTTTATGGAAAGTCCTGAATAAGGTCAGTGAATCTGTTTTGAATGGGCAAGCACTCACCTGACTGATAAGAGTTAAAACCAGACCACGTTAAAAGCTGATGAAAGCACAAGTAGGCATAGCATATTATTTAGATCTACCACACAAAAATCCTTTTTTTTTTTTTTTTACGAGAAAGGGTAGGGAGCATGTGCTCACCAGATTACCCACCAACTGCATATCAAGAGCTTTAGAACAAATTTAGAGAATGAATTACTACAAATTGTATGTAATGAGTAGCTGGGAAACAGGATAAGATGAAAGATGGGTCTTTCAAAACTACATCACTCCAAACTAAGCAATTAACTTTCTTAGATGTGATTAACTCGATCTCTCTTTAGACAGAGGTAACATGGTAAGTCTCAGCTATTGGACTTCAGTAAAGCATTTGATTCAGTGCCACAACTTTGGTGATTATAAGGCAAACTGGAGAAGATAGACATTAGGTGGCAAACTGTAAATCAGTGAGGAACTGCCTTAAGGGACAGTAAGTTACATTGGAAAGGTGCTGTGCTGGGATGAGGAGGTTTCAGAAATACCAGTCTTAGGACTTTCAGTATTTTTAGTGACAGTCTAGATATTTTAAAAAACCCAGAAGTGTTGTGAAACATGACTGATATGTGATGAAATCTGTCAACAGTAGACAGCTGGAGGGTGTTGCTGGTATGCAAAAAGTTATGGATATCACAGGCAGAGATCCCTCACAGATGAAAGCATACAAGTAGAGTCAAATGATATTGTAAAAATCAGACAGAAAAGCAGTGGAAATTATTCTAGTAGCACATTGTGGAAAAGATACTGGAGAAACTTCATCTGGAATATTGTATACCATTCCAGTTAGATCTATTTTCAGAAAACATTCAAACTGAAACAGGTGCTGTGAAGACATATCCAGGAAAATTACAGGGAATAGACAGCCTGTTCTATAAGACATTGGATTCAGCAAAGCAAAGGATGAGAGCGCTTATGAAATCTCACCATAAACGCTGTGGGGGAACCGGAGGGAAAAAGTCAAACTGTTCAACTTGAAGGACAATCTGAATCAAAAATACTTGACTGCAAGCTGATCATCAACAGACCAAGTCTTGAAATCAGAGGAAAACTCCTAGTTACCTGAGGCATGACAAAAATGGCTACCCACAGAGGAAGACAGTGGCAAATGTTGCTGCTTTTTGGTATGAGATCTATTTAGTTTCCAAAGAACCTGTACCACACAGACACCTGCAGTAACCCAGGCCAGGATCAGTGCTCCAAGGAATCAGTTCCCATCTCTGTCCCTGCTCCTGTCCTCACAGCAGCTACTGGTGGTGTCCCAGGCAGGCGTTCCTGAACTGTGCTCTTACACAACCTGGTGTCTCACCAGTTGCAGAGACTTGAGAGGCAAATCTTTGAACCTCCGTCTCCCAGCCCTCAAGGAAGGTCACTCCCTTTTCTCACAGTGGTGCACAAAATACAAAATCCTCTTCTATTTCTCCAGCTGCCACTTTTCCAGAGGCGTTCTTCATTTTGGTCTTAGGCAGCAGTTAAGCAGCTCATTTCTCCAGCCCAGGTGCTTTCTCCGCCACGGCGGCAGGAAACGAGCAGGCTCTGAGGCAGGCAGGTTGCTGAGCCCCTGTGTGCAGTTTCTGCCCTGGCTGTTTCACTGCTCTCTGCCCCTGCCCTGGCACTGCAGCGTGCCTGCCCTTGGCTTGGCAGCACCAGTGTCTGTGGGGATCTGCCTGAGCAAGCACCTGCTCTGTGCAAAGCGCACGCGCCCCTGCAGTTGAAAGGGAGGTGCATGCAGGCTCCTGGGGAGAGGAGAAGGAAGGGGAGGCACACAGCTACTGTTGATTATCCATGTTATGGCTACACATCCATAGGGCCTTTCTCCAAAGGGGGAAAGAAATGTGCGTTTTGAAAGGTTTAACATTATCTTTTCTGGACCCAACTACTTTAGAAACAGTATGTTGACCACGGTGGACAGTCAAGTGCTAAAGAACAAGAGAGAAATGCTCTTTCATATTTTTGGACTGCAAAGCCTCCTTTTTGGAAGACGAAACAGAGGAGAGTGAGGGTCAGGCAATAGGACTGTAAGCTCTGTCAGTTGTACCAACGCATCTGGAGCTCCAGAGGTACTCAACTCACCTTGGACCTCCAAAGCCATTGTTCGTCTCTTGGGGACTGGCTTTCTGTGTGTTCATAGCAATGCACACTTTCACCACCACTGTTTTGACATGCCAGCTGCACCTGCCCCTCCTTCCCCAGCTTAAGGCTGACCAGCAGGAAAATGCCCTTTGTCACTTTGTTATTGCTGGCCATGCCAGGTTTACTAAACCACCCACCTTTTTTCCTTCAGAACTGTACTGGCCTTGTAAGAACTGGAACTTTTCCAAATACTTCTTGAAGCCACCCCCATCTCTGCTCTCCCTCCTTGCTGGCAGTGGCTTTCTGTGGCCAGAGGGAGGAGTGGGTACCTGCAGGGTGTCCCCTGCATGCCAGGAAAGCAGAGTCTGCTGGAAAGGTTAAGGCTGACTTTTCCTTTGCACATTTTGGCATCAAGAAGGTGCACAGAACTTGTCCACAGGTGCAACTCATGTGAATATCTGCTCCACTGGAATCCAGGAGTCCCCTGGGTTTTGAGAAGGGGATCTTGCCAGCTTTCACAGAAAGCTGGGAACACACTGTGAGCAAGCTCGTGGAAGGCAAGGAATATGGGACAGGGCTGTTTTAAATTTCTGTTACCACAGTACAATCCTGGCCTGGGCCCAAAGCTTCTCAAAACTGCCCAGTAGCAACTTTGATGGTGATAGCATTCAGAGGTAAACCTGTTTGTATGCAAAGGGGACAGACAATTGTCACAATAAATAGTTCAGTGGTCCATTTTTAAAGCAGAGCTCCTGCACACAGACAGAAAAGTTGCTATTTTGCCCACCCCTTTATATGTTGGCCATGATGTCCCAGTCTGACTGACCTTTCACTAGTATGAAACCTCTGAGGGCTATTTTCATCCTAGTGTAAATCAGCAGAGCTTCAGAGTTGACATCACAGGAGGTTCTTACCTCATGGGGACTGTCCTAGCACAACCTTCCTGCGGAGCACATCTCTGGGCAGGAGATAACAGGATCTGCTGTACATGCTGACTACTGCTGGCTGCAGCTGTCCTCCTGCCAGAGAAATCCTGAGCCAATCATTTAGAATTTCCCTCTTCCCTTCCTTAAGAGCAGCCCCAAACAACTACCAGTATCTTCCCTTCAGGCAGTGTTTCCGCCACCCGGCTCCCTCGCTGAAGCCAGTGAGGAGGTGAGCAGTGCAACTCTCTGTTCTTCCGTTGTGGAAAGAGAGGGAGGAGCCTGCAGAAAGCAATTTATCCCTCCTAAAATCTTAACCACGTCTCTCTCTGAGGAAGTGCCCAGGACGACTTTGCTCCTGACTTTGGTGCTTCATTTAGACATCTAAAATGAGGTGTGGATAAATCCACACCCTTCTGCTTCTCGCCTGATGTTTCACAAGCAGAAGTGTTGTAATTCCCCTGCTTGTTGCTCTCAGCTGCTAATGTTAGGTAGGATGTTAGATAAAGTACACCCTCCCACGTTCTGGCAGAGCTCTTTCTCCCAAGTGACATAAATTATAATTTTCACCTTGCTTCACTAGATATTCAACACTGTGTAGTGCAAAGGATGCATATTTTCATATTTGGCTGTGATCAATAACAGAGTTCCTATCTAGGGCAACAACAGCCCACAGCGTAGGTTTGGATCCTTTCTGGTCCAAATGTCTATGTTTTGTAATCAATAGCCTGAGAGTCTTTCTCAGAAACATTTGCATTGCATGATCAACAGCAACAGTAGTCCAAGCCAAACTGATGAAAGAGACATTTAATCCCAAAGAGCCAAGTCCCTGGAATGTGCCCTGCTCCGGGAGGGCATCACTCAGCTACGTGCATACAGCTGGGTATGTCTGATGTAGCTGAAGCTGGTAGTTGGCCAGAGGTCTGGGGCTCGGTTGGTGGTTGGGTTTTTTTTCCTTTTTTCTTTTTTTCCCCTTGCTTTTTTTTTTTTTTTTAAAGTAAGAAAAACATCCAGACTTGTTCCACAGGAAAAGAACAAGTAATCTACCCACATGGAATACATGCAGTTGTCCTTGTTTCCTCCTTGCTTACTTTCACCTTCTGCTAGTGTAATTTGAGTGACAAGATTTTTCCAAACACTGAATAAACTGTAGTTGCGTGTAACAGATGAAGGGGAATAACCAGCAGGCTTTTAACAAATCAGTAATACGTGCACAGGGCAGATACTGAAATGCATAAACTTTGCACTGTTTTACAAAAACATCCAAAGCAGAGCCACACAGGTAGAGTTGTACAGTTGTAGGCTGTTTGTGCTTCACTTCCCACTCTCCCCTTGCCCTGAAGGCAGCTTCTGCTGAGCTGTGACAGCTGAGCTGCATGTGAAGCCACTCCTAAACCACTTGAAGTTTTCAACCTGACCATGTTAAAGCAAACTCCCCCTCACTCAAGCAGGGGAGTGAAAGGAAGCCCAAGGCATGATTCTTCAGGGAGGTAAAACACCCCAAGTGACAAATCCCCTGGTGCCTGAGGAGGGTCATTTGCACATACGAATGGCAGTGGTTTGCACCTGCTTTGCCCAGATGCACATGCCCCCACCCTGCCCAGTGCAGTGAGGGACATGCTCGGAGTCACATTCGGTGCAAAGTCAAGTCTGAGCCAACTACACGTGAAACACCTGCCAGAAGCCAGCCTGTAAAACAGGCTTTCCTCACCATTAATTCTATGGAGCTACACACACGCTGGCAATGAAGCACCATCTCCAGAAAGCATCCCAAATATAAGCGGAAACAGCAATGACAGTCAAAGCTAGAACCACATGAAACTTCATAGGCAGGCCATATCACATATGGTGTCTGAGCATCACTGGGCTGCATGCAAAACTGCTGACTGACAAGTGCAAAGGCCTGAATTAAATGAGTTTAATTTGTTACTGTTCTCTTAGGTGAGGTGCAATCACTGACTGCACTTTCCTAGGCTGCTGCAATATAAAGTGAAATGGGTCGGTGTTGATCATAAGTGAAGGTACCAAAACATGTCAACCCCTTGTGTGGTGCTTGGTAGAGTGGACCCATGGAATATTGCACTTCAAGGCACCTGGTTGGGTCTGCCTGGCCAAAGCCATTTCTGTTGGCTCCCCAGCTGAACTGGCAAAGTTGACTTTTGCCACTCCAAGGATAAAAGGCCAGGACTGGGACTGGCTCATACTACTCAAGAGAAATGGTCAAGCTGTTACAGGGAGCTGGCAGAAGATCTTGGAGAGCTGGGTATCCTGCCCTAATGCCATCACAGGAGGGGTAAATAGCAAGGCAGTATTTTATATCCTCCCATTCCAGCTTCCCAAGCTCTGGTTTATCTAAAATACCTAGGAAAGCCACCACCATTCCAGCTGCTAACTTTGCCACCAGTGACAGCCAACTTATGTCAGCATTCCCCATGCCTTGCTGCCTCAAGGCCCAGAAACAGCTTCATTTCTCCTGATGCAGGGAAGATGGTGCTTATATTTCTCTGTCAGGCTTAGAAAAGCCATAACATAACAGAGCAGAGAGGAGAGCCCAGAAAAGGGAGAAGAGCCCAGGCTGAGTATGGGGCTGGGTGCCCAGGCTGTCCCCAGGCCATCCATCCGCAGGTAATCTGGCATGCACAGCACAAGGCACCTGAGCACTGGGTGGAAACTAAAACTTGAGGCTGGGAAGTCATGTAGCTGAGAGGGATTTACATGGCTGTGCCCTACGTGCTGTAAGCTCCCACTGCTTACGTGCTGGGAGGGACAGAGTTCCTCCTGCCTGGCACAGAGCTGCCTCAGCCATGGGCTGCGTGCTGCTCAGCTCACACCTTGGCCCCACTTGGATTCACACACGCCACACAATGCCTTCACACAGATATATTTATCAAGCTAAAAAAAGTTCTGGTTAGCTGTTGTGTTGGCTGTGAGGCCAAGTTACACTATCTATGAGGAAAAAAGAGACCACCTGGAGCTGTAAAAATCTCACAAGCCTACAAAATAAGAAGGGCAGCATGCTCATGGGAGGTTGGATACTTACTGGAGTGGCAGAATTCCAATACAGAAATGATTCATTTTCACTGCATAGTCCCTCCCCCCACCATAAAAAATATTTTACTTTTTACATATTTCCTGGAATATGTGATTGTACTAGAAGAACACTAGGGAAAGGGAATCCAGTCCAGTGGGACGAAGTCATTCTTGGAATAACTTTCAATGAAATCAAGAGTTACAACAGGACTGACTTCAGTATAACGAGTCCTTGGGATATTGGTGGCTGCTGCAGTCATGTTTTTGTAGGCAGTCTGGATCTACAAGTTTTCCTAGTATAATAATTGCAGTAAGAACGGTGAGGTTTTGTAACCAAACTCGTTTATGCTGGCAAAATCCCTTCTTTGGATGATGGAGAGGTGACTTATTCCACTTACGTTTCTTCTAGTTTTTACTTAGGAATTGCTGTTCTATTATGAAATGTCTTTATGCTGCCTGCACAATAGGTGTGAATGTTTACTTTGCATTGTTGTACAAGTACCCTTTCTAGCACATTTTATTTTGTATAATGCAAATAGTAGAATATGGTTGGGGAAGAAAGAAACTACTATTTTAAAACAAAATAGATTGA
This sequence comes from Origma solitaria, assembly GCA_013397895.1. Lineage (NCBI taxonomy): Eukaryota > Metazoa > Chordata > Aves > Passeriformes > Acanthizidae > Origma > Origma solitaria. Next base: position 238,252 of record VZRL01000361.1, on the reverse strand, counting down.
TGCCCTGCAATAGCTTGTAAGGCAAATTCTGTGTGACAGTAAGAGAACAGAGTTCACCAAAATAATTTAGAAGGTTTTCTTTCATTATTTTTATCAGGGTTGAGATCTTTATTTCCTAAGCAATCTGGATAAACATCTACATGAACTTATAGCCTGTATATGTCTATTTTCACTTCTAAGATCCAAGCTAACCTTGTTTGCAGCATGCAAAGAAATTGAGCAGGATGCAATACCACTTAATGTCATGCCCACTTAGAAGTGCAGTAGCCCTGCAGTATCACTGCCTGGCCAGCCCAAGGGCCAGTGGGACTTGCTATTGCCAGTTTGACTGCAGATGATCTAAGGAACCTCTGGGAAGGAGATGTTCCCTGGGGCATGTTCCGAAAGCAAAAAGGAGCATGATAAAGAGAACAAAGTTGCAGGGATAAAATCTAAGTATGGGGCATCTCCTTGAAGGTGGGATTTCACCTTGTATTTTGTTCTGGAAAGAATGGAGATAGTCTTGGAAAGCTTTTAAAGCAAAGATAAGTAGGTGTGTTTGATGGTTTAAAATTGGTGAAACTCAACCTGTGCTTGTGGAGATCAGCCTTACAATATTTCCACATGTATGGCACATACCTTAGGAAAACTCCAGATCAGTACCATAGCGTCCCTTAAAATAAGCCCCAGAGATAACTCACACATCCCCGCAGAGATGGGAGAGCTGATGAAGGAGAAAGAGTCTATGTAGGATCTAAAAGGGAAGAAGGGGCTCTGGGGTACTTGAATTTGTACATTGCTTCTGAGTGGCCCATCATGGGTTAGAATAATGAAAAACAGGCCCTTTGTCCTAGAGCCTCCCCATGACAACCTGTTTCTTGAGACAACTTAGAACTCACAGCAATCAGGCTGTGGATGGCAGGAATTTGCTCTGGGGGTGTCAGGGCTATTCTAGCACCCTGTAGGTGGCTTTCCCCAGGGCTCCTCATGCTCCTGCCCATTATAGGAATGATGCATATCCTTGATGCGACAGAAATGGGGCCTTGGGACACCAGGAAAGGTGGTGCTGGAAACAAACAGCCATTGCCAGTGATTCAATACCCTACAGCTCATTTGCAGTGAGGCCCCAGGGGTGTGCTCCTTCCTGCGGCAACCTGGGGCACAGCAAAGTCCTCCACCCGTTGTGCACGTGCAAAGAAGACCATCTGCATGTACAGAGAAATACCATCAGCCCCAATATGAATGGACTTGTATAAATTGGGATGAATTCTTCTCTTACTGACATAAGGAGGTCAGTGGAAAGGAGTGACAAAACATCAAGCAGAGAAAACAACTTTTGCAGCAGCTCTGTAAATGTGTATGCAGCTGCAGGGTCAATGAATGTGTGTCTCACAACCAGAAAAATGATGTTGCAGCAATCAAGGTATAAGAGAAGGAGAGTCTGGCACAGTTTGGACTAGCAGGCTAGTAAAAACAAAGACTGTATCTTGTAGATATTATCCAAAAATAGTCTGCAAGACTAAAAATAGCATGGCTATATCAAGGTTTAAAAAGAGATAAAAAATGAAGCCCATAAAGATTTTAAGTCATATAAGATGCAGAACTTTATGACTTATAAAAGACAGTGATGAAAATTAAATTATAGTATTTCACACTACCTACTTTCAATCTCCAATCACCTGAGCCAAAACAAACCGACAGCTTTATTTACTGTTTTTTCATTTTTCCTGGGATGTACAAACTGAAGGTGCTGTATGCCAGACCTCCCATGCTTCTCATATATAGACCATGTTTCTTGCTTGCACAGGCCTCTCTCTTCTGCCAGTACCTCAAGCATGTGCTTTGCTGGCTACCTCAAAAAGTGCCTGGAGGACTGAAAAGGGTAGAAGCAAACTGTCTGTGTATGGAGGAACAGACTGTGTGTGAATCCCACTCTGCAGGTCAGACATCTGCCTCAGGTTTGTGGGGTTCTGCAAAGTATTTCATGTGCCACTTTCTCTTGCCAGTGGGTTAGGACGCCAACCAAATGAGGCTAGTGTCCCAGTCTTGAACAGAAAGCAGAAGCTCTGGCTATGAACAGGGACCAGCAGCTCACACATGCAGCTGCCTAGCAAGTCTTGGCACCACCAGGGGTGTAGCCAGCTGCCTGGGGGCATTTTCGACTTTAGTTACAGACCTAGGACCCTTAGTTAAGCATATATCCTGCTAAGATACTCTAATCTTTCATCTGATTTAACCCTCCATCCCTGCTCAGGGGTATTAAGGGTTTAGTTCAGCTTTTGCAACAGGACCCAGATAGATGAAGAGCTTAAGGTGAAAGGACAAGGTAAGCAGAGGGGCTGCAGCAGAGGCTGATCCTTGTCCCATCTGGGGAACAGCACAGAGCCCTGTCATTTGTGCTGTGTGGTGCTGCAAGCGCTGGGCAGGAGCCGGCTCAGCACGAGCAGTCCCTGCATGAGCACACCATGCTCAGCCCCAGGACAGAAAATGGCAGCCACGGGAGGGGCAGGCAGGCTGCTGGAGCAGCTGCAGCACCCCCTGGGGTAGCATGGGGAGAGGAAGGGAGGGAACAGCTCTACTCAAAGCCCTGCTTGTGCAGTCATAGCCTGTCTGCAGCCACAGCCTGTAAGCAATATGGACCCAACCAGCCTGGAGACTCAAGTCTCCTTCCAGCTCCTGTTGAAGTGTCAGTACCCCAGTCCAATACCACCCTGGCTGTTACCATTCTCCTCCTAACCACCACTACCCTCCCAGGTTTGTCAGCAAAACTGCTTGTACATGCTTCCCCTCGTCCTCTGGAATCAAAGTGAGCATGCTAGCTCAGGCAGCTGAAACACAAGGTCTGCCTGTATCTAGTTCAATGCTAGTAAATAGGTCAAGGAAAGCTGGCGGGGGGTGAGTGGTAATCTCCTCAGCCAACAGACCTGGAGACTCCAGACTGACTTACATACCTCTGTGGTGATCCGCCCCATGCACCCAGGAGTTGCCTTTGGCTTGTTGTGTTCAGTGCGAGCTACACCAAGAGGGCGAGTCTGGTCAGAGGAACTCCAGATGTGCCCTATACCTTTCCACCCCTACATGCTCCTTGACTACCTCTTTCTCCCCATTGGCAGCCATGGAGAAGGTTCCACCTGGGGAGGCACAGTCCCTCCGTCCTGGTACAGCAGGGTGTGAAAGCAGGGGGTGTAGATGGTCCTGGCCATGCAGGCTGCATTCCCCTGATGATGCAGCTGAGCTGCCTTCTCGCATCAGCAGTTTTCATGGCCCTAGTTGCTTGCAGCTAGTGAGAAATTGTTTTGGAGATGCTTTAAACACTCACATCTTGACTATTGGGGCCTAGCAATGCTCTCCTACGTGCAATACATGTCATGTGGTGTAGATGGGTTTGGGGTTGAGCTTATGGGAGCACAGAATTTGCAAGTTCTCACCTCTTCCTTCCTTCTCAAGCACTCTCAAACCAATATGCCGCAAACAAACCGCTTCCTTGCAAGCGCCTGTACAGCTGTTGTATGTAATTCGGAAACGCAAAATCACTTTCTCTGGGTACCTTAGCTGGCATCAGTGTGAGATACTCTGACAAGGGATCGAAGGAGACCTGGTGTTGACTTTTCTGTACAAGCAAGAACCTTATTCTCTCTAAATAAGATAATTATCAATAGGGTGTTTGTGCTCATTCTTGTTTTTGGGGACTCTCCTTTCTCTTTGCCACCATGACTCATAAAACTCGTTAAGCCAGAGTATGTCTAGCAGAACATTTAATTACACAGCAGTTGCAGGGTAGTGATGGAATTTATCTTTAGCAGGCTGACAGTACGATGGCTTTATCTACAAAGGTGTTTAGATGTCAGTATAGCCAATGCCATCCATAAGGCTGGGCAAGCTGTACCGGGCACCAAAGCAGCAAGGAGGAAGGTAAAATTTGTGTCAGAAGTAGGCTCAGGACACTAGTGATTTGCATAAACAGCCTGAAAACCTGCCTGTCATCACCATGTCTGGGGCAATGTGTGGAAACATTATCTGGTAAATCAACAGCCTTGCACTGCACAGTGACCTAGATAGAAAATACAATGCAAGGAGGGAGAAGGTGAGACTGTGCACTGTTGTAACACATAGATCAGGTTATTTGCTGCTGCTTTTATTCTGGCTATGAGTTTAATAGCTAGTAAACCACTTGAAAACAAGTTCTAGCCTCTCCCTATTTTCTCAGGCACTCTCACAGCAAGCAACACAGCACGCAGCCAGACCAATTTATGAACAATGTATTTCAGTACTTAGCAAAATGTAACAAAATATTCTTAAAACCACTGCACACAGCCGTGTGTGCACGACTTCAAGAGTACAGCCTTAGGGTGTCTGAGAAGCTGCTCAGAGGGATTACACCAACATTGGAGTGACTACTTATCTCTTGTGTGTGTGAACAGGCTTGTTTACATGAAGAAAACTCTTTCTACTCTGGCCTTTGAGATTGCAGTAGACGATTCAGTTGGAGCAGGCTAGGATATGCGAGGATGATTTTGCTCAGTGGAATAAAAGAGCAAAGGGAAGTTTTTGGGAGCTAAGGTATGACACTGTTAGAAATCCCCTCCCATTTGCACTTTTTGTCCCGATTACTTAGAAGCCAATCATGAGCAAGTGATTTGTCATCAGTTTTGGTTGTGTGAGGTTTTTCTCCTTGTAATTTACTGTATAATTAGCACATTGTATCATACATTCTACTCTGTCTAAGGTCTGATGTTAAAATTTTACCATAAAACCTTAGCACACTAAAAGAAGTAACTACTATTTTGGTACAGAAAACATATCTCCCTCGCCTTTAAAAAAATTGTAGCTGGATGGCACTTTCAGGAAGGCAGAGGAATAATAACCTTGTAGGGCAAGGGCTCAGTGTTCCTATATTATTATTATTTCAGTATTGTTTCTACATCAACAAAATAAAGATTTCTTTTAACTTTGAAACTGTGCTGGCAGGAAGAAAAACATTTAAAGATTGCATATCAAAGGTCTTTGAGATCAAATAATATATCTATAGACCAGTGTTCAATATGCAGTCTGTGAATAGGAAAAGAGTTTGCTTTCATTTTTCATTCATCTGTAGACAGAATATTGTCTCCAAAATTAGCCTTGTTCACTCCAAATTACTGATCTTAGCCAAAATTAAACCCCTCTTTTATATTTTCAGATTTTTTCCCCCAAAAGTAACCAAACAAGTAATGGAGTATGCCTCTTTCAGATGTATAGTATACAGGATTTTGATATTGTCATGAGGCTGCACTATCAGAAGTCAGAGTGAAATTTTCCTTTTTCAATCCCACTTTTAAAAGTTATTTCTTTTGAAAATAATACATGAAAGTTTACCCAAACACAATTTTACCTCCACATTTAAACTGTAGCTAAATCTTGGAAAATACACTGTAGCTAAATTTTGGAAGAAAATGCTTTTTAATCTACCATCACAATCAAGAGACCTACGTCAATGAAAAGGGAGAGTGTTAGTACAGATTCTTGTAGCTTCTGTAGCAGTCACTTGGTTTTCTTCTATATTTACATATTTTTTAGAAACAAAATTCCAAGTGTTTTGCTCTTGGATCTTAGTCCAGAGTTACGTTTGTGATTATTCTGTCACATATTATCATACCCATGACAGTCCATCAGAGCAACTGAATAATTTCTATGTGGTAAATTACAGCATTTCTTACAGCATGAATTGCTGTTTTTACTGGTCCCAGTGAAATTATTTCTCCATTTCTTGTGGAGACTGAAAGAGCCCCTCTCCTAGAGTGTTTCCTGACCAACTGAGGCAGGTATCTTTTTTTGTCATTAGCAGCTGACAGTCACTGTGGCTGCATTTTCCACACTGTTAGCAGTAGTTTTGGTGTAGCACCTAAGGGAATTTCTTCCTGCACACACGTTTTTGGGAAGCACCTTAAATCTCAATCATTCTCCTCTCAATCTGTCCTCACACCTCATCTCACAATGAAAGAGATCTTGTTCCCATTCCTAGTCCCACCACCCTGCTCCACAATTCTGCTTCCTCTGCCTCCATCAGAGCTCAGCACTCCCCCACACAACGACATTGCAAAACCTCCTCAGGGATGAAGACCTCCTCTATTTATAGAGCTCTGAGGCTAGATGAAAGTTGCCAGAGAGTTTTCTGGAAGAGCTCCCATCTAGCTGCTCTGAAAGCTTACAAAGGGAAACAAGCTTGCACCTTGCTTCAGAGCTTTGCCCAGCCTCTAGCAGTCACTTAACCTTTGCAGTACAATATGTAGTGCGCCAGGCACGCATTTGATGTTATGCATGGGCATTTATGAAGCTCTGAAAAGTTTTCTTCCTGACATGCCTAGGGCAGATTCACTAGCACGAATCCATATTCTCAACTGATTTTTGTCCTAGGTCTGTGATTCCGTGCTATCTTAAGAAAACAGAGAAGAAAAACTGTTTTAAGTTTTGTGCTGCAGTTTTTCCTTAAAAGATTGAGGCTGATATTTTAAAATCAAAAATAAGCTTCAATTAACAAATGCACCACTGAGTGTAGCTCCACAAAGATATGATTCAGCATTTCTTTTACGCATGTCACAAGTTAAATACAGAGTATGCTTTAAAACTGCAGAGAAATAGTTGCTGTAGCTGTAATAAGGTAGGAGTCAGGCTGGATTCACAGGATGGGCATATCCACAAGCACGAGTCTGTGTGTGTATGCATGCCAGCCATGGTCAGCCTCTCAAATTGATAAGCTGCCTTTTATTAAAAAAAAAAAAGAAAGCAGCAAGCCCTCGACTACTTTTGCCCACAGCACATGGCCTTTATTGGAGAATGTGTTTGCACAAGGGGAGGAGTGCTGCCTCCCACATGAATTTCAACAACCATTTGAACAATTTGGTAAATAGGTGAGGACAGAGTCTCTATCTATTGTCTGTCTATCCCGTCCACTTAGAAGTCAATCACACAGGGAGGAAGCTCTGAGAATTCCTTTTTAGGAATCTCCCTTTTAATGAAAACTCCTGAGCATTGTCCCAGAGCATTACCAACAATCTGAAGATACACACAACCCCCCAAAAAATCAAATGAACAAACAACAAAACACACCCAAAACAACAACAAAAAAGAGAGAATAATTCCAGGGAAAAAATATAAACCTAATGCAACAGTAAGGAAAGAGATGAAATCCACCTCCTGACAAGATAAGTGTGATCATCTTCCACTGTGCTGTAAGTGGATGAAGAATGTGCCAATTGCTTGTTAACCTGTTTTTTGCCTCTGCATAAAAATGAAAGGCCATTTCTTCTAGTACCAAAAAATTTCTACCTTTTGTCTGGGTCACTAATTAGCTAACTGGGTGAGCAAGGAACAGGTTCAGGTGACTCTAACAGTGACAAACTAATGCAGAATGATAGCAAGACTCAAACACAACCCAGTCCTAATTACAGCTTTGTAGCACATACTACCACTCTGAACACAAACCAAAGACATTAATAAGACAAATTCAGCTGCGTGCTTGCACAAAATCCTTGTAAGCTTAATTTTGCAGGATATAATATTTCAGTACTGTTTCGTAAAAGCTCTCCAGTGTACAATTCCAACATTATATTTTAGTGGATTCATGAACAACATTGTGCCATCTGAATGGCCATTGAAAGAGATAAAATGAATAGTCTCAGTTTACATCATGCAGGGGGGAGACAACAATTTTTCACAATAATATGGGAATTTAATATCCACTACTAGCATTCCTGGTTCAGCAAATACCTGTCCTTGGCATAAGTTGTTTGGGATGTGCTTTAAAACATGATGGAATATCTTACTCTGGTATTAGTCCAAGAGTATTTGCACAGAGCATTGTGCTTGTAAGCATAGGAAGAATAAGAAGACAGAGAACACCATCATAATGAGCATGCATCAATATCACCATTTTTAATACCATATTTGTTCAGTTCTAAAATATCAAGAACTATTATAATCAACAGCCAGAACCACTCAACTACTAAAACCTGAAAAGAAAAACAGACAAATAAAAACTTACAAAATTTGAGTCCCTGGCATGCTGTTCACACCATCAATAGCCTGAAACACATCTCCATGCATTCTTAGATAGCAGAATCAGGTGATGCTAGCCATTATCCTGTCTTCATACAGAATATCCTGCACTTTGGATCTGCTGATTCCCTTAATACAGTTTCAAAATGAAAAGCTTCTCTTCAGTCAGAAAGAAAGCATAAATGGGTCAAATTATATAATATGAAGTAAGAGTGAAGTTACATGAGTGACTGAGTCAGCTTACTATTCTGACTTGGGTGGTCCTGCCTTTCCCTCCCCAACTCCTGGCCCTGCTGGTCCACACCCTCTCTTGCACCACATCAAACCACTTGGTAAGCTGATCCAACTTGTTAATCCAACAGAAAACTACTCTCTTGAACTGACTCACCAAAGGGCTTGACAAGAGTGATGCCAAGGAGCATGGCTCTGGAGGGAGCAGAACCACCCCTTCTGGTGGCAGAAACTCAACACCATGTCTTACATGTACCAAAGAGAGCATTGCAGAAAGGCATAAGAGGAGCACTGAAGGCAAACAGAGGGGCACGGAGTAAAATCCTGCCTCTTTGGGAAGAACAGAAATGCAACAATTGGCATCACAAAGCCCTTGGCATGGGGTAGACACGGAAGGGGGCAATGGCAGGAGAGGAACAGGACATTGCATCATGTTAGGCATCAGGGGGACCATGGGAACGCAGGTACTGTCCTGGCAGAAGGAGGAATGAGCAGTGATAGAAACACAGTACTGAGTCTACCTAGATTGCGGTGGGTCTTTGGGGTTCAGGCTCACAGTGCTTGCGTGTGTATGTGTGTCTGTAGCCAGCCCTGGCAAAGGTGAGCTTTTCAGGACAGACATGCTATCTTGATAGTTTTAACAAAACATGAGCTATAATATTATATCCTCATTGTTCAAGAAAAGAGGGAGGACACCATGTTCACTCGAAAAACAAACAAAAATGAAGCCTGTCCCCATCCTTCTCAAGAAATGGCTTCATCAAAAAATGAAAGAACAAAAATCAAACTGCTAAGTGTTATTGAGGAATACCACCTAGTCAGTCTTATCAGCTCAAAACCTCTCTCATTATTATCTTTTCCTTCCTCTCTTAAATTGCTGAGATAGATCTCTCTTTTCATAGCAGCAAATGTTTTAAGCTTGCTGTTTTCTTAGAATTTCCTCTACCTGTACAACTGCCTCCATTAGAAAAAGAGTTTAGCGATATCAGAAATCATGCTAGTCATCTGGAGAAAGGGAAAAGAAACTGCATCTTCACCCAAAGATAAAATGTCCAGTTATTTAACCAATATGTCTTCATAGTTTCAGTAACACTTCTTGAGTTCCTCTCTCAAGCTTTGAGTATCTGTTTCTAGGTAATCAGGGGAATAAAAAAGTGGATACTGTAACTCATTAAAGAGCACAATACATTGCAAGGCACGAGCTGAGGTATTCTCAAGCCTCCCAAACCAAGGGGCAGAGGGCAAACTGTCCTTGCCTACACCCCAGAGCATCCCTGTTCTCTTTTCCAACTACAAGACCAGGCACTGGCAGAAGTAAGAACTACGTGCTTGGCAGCTGAAATATGAGGAAAGAGAAAATATGATGTGCAATAAATCAGGTACACAAAAAGTAATCATGGCAGGTCACATCATCCTAACACTGCTCGGCATTGTTTCCACCTTAATGATCTTTCAGCATGTCATGATGCTGAATCATGATGACAGAGGGGCAGGAAGCACATATCAGATGCAGAATGAAAAGGTCTTTTTATGATTGTGGCGCCATGAAGCACTGGACTTTATGTTGGAGTCCCCTGTTCTCACTCTGGAAGACTTGTCTGCACCAAAATCAAGAAAAGTTTCTGGAGCAGTTCAGATTAATTTGACCTACACACAGATAAAACACGAATATCTCTTTTTTTGCCCCCAAAACTGCTTATTATTGTATCAGTGCATGAATTTCAAATGGGTCTAAAAAATGTTCTTTAAAAGCAATTTTCTGTTCATAACTGGACTTTAAGCACCCTGAGGGCCCTGCTGGCTTGCTTAAGTTAGAGGCGAAAAATGGACATAATTGTCAATCTTTAGCAAGACAGGGAGTTCTTTTCTAACCAGAGCCAGAAATACTCCCTCTGGACAAATCTCACAAACAATGTGAAAAAAGCTTTTGAACTTTCTATGGTACAACGTTTAAAATGAAGACAAAACTGGAATGAGTTGGTCTTGAGCAGTTTCTAAGCTATGTTGCATTTCCATAGCTTTACATATACAGACATCTGGAAGCAGAATTTTCAGCTAAAAAGAAAAAAAGCCCCATTGTTTTGTACTTCACTAGCATAATTAATTTTCCTTAAACATGAATAAAATTATTACAAAATAAAACAGACAAAAAATAGACAAAAAATTTAATATGTATAAATCTCTCTGGATCAACCCTAACCATATTTTTGGTGTAATAAAAATAGGCTATATTCCCAGATACGAAAATGCATATAATTTCAGACAGATTCATGAACAGCAAAACCAATTTTAGTTAAAGAGCCTGGAGGAATCTCATATTATTAAACACAGCATTAAACACAAGTTTACATAAAGTAATTGAGAATAATTCACCTTATAATTTAGTCCAACCCTTATAATGATTATAATGAAAGGTTTTTTCTTTTAAACATTAGATCATCATGATGGTGATAAACAACCAATTTATTCTATTACTTTAATTTCAGCAAAAACTTTTAGGACAACTCTACAATGGCATCAACAAACACTAAGCAGGATGAGAGATGATACAGGCAAATGCAGATTATTTTCAGGGCTCTGAGCCACGTTCTCTGTTGTCCCAAGGGCTCTTTGCCACTTCCTACTCTGAAAAACACCAGGTTCTTGGTGTATAAAAGCCTGGATCTTGAAAATTTCTGAGACACCTTTTAAGTTATGCTGCCCAAGTGATTTGCGGGAGCCCTGTGTTTGGTCATGTGCTCCCCTGTACTGGGTGGCACTAGTCCCACCAGGCAATAACTCCACACTTTCCAGATCACCTCTAATGGGTGACCCTTTCCTCGCTTTGTAGAGACAGGGGCCAGGGGAGGTATGTGGGAGATGAATAAACCACGCTAACCCTTTGAGTACCTCAGGAAAAAGAGTGTGCATCCAACAAAGGAGCACTTGCATAGCCTTATGGATGTACTTGGTACACTCTGTCCTGATTAGAAAGGAAGTGAGTTTAACAGAGAATCCAACTCAGACAAACAGTTTTCTCCTTCAATTTGGCAAAGCTACAAACCTGTTACAGCTCACTTGCTAGTACGAAAAACAAGCTTGTAAAATGGCACTGTTGAGACCAGTGAATAATGGTCTAAGTGGAATAGCAGCAGTCAGACTGAAGAGCATGGTGGAGTGGTCTGGGTGGAAGAGAGCAAATGCTACAAGCCCACAAGTTCTGAATTTTAATTATGACACTGTGTGGGCAAGCATCTGTCTCACTGATGCCTTACACTACTACCTCAGGAGCACATGTAGCTTCCAAGAAGCCTTTTGGCAGCAATGAAAAACTTAGTTTTGCTGTGAACAGGAAAAAAGTGCTTGGACTCTGGGCTATCTCAGCATGAGATTACTTTTCATTTAAACTTTATTTCTAAACTGACTTACAACCTTCTATAATGTTGTTATTCTGCATTCCCCTTCTCCCCAAGCTTCAAAGAGTCTTTTTTTAGTTGCTTGTATAATGTCAGCCCTGCAGTACGCAAGCTATCTAAAGCATGGTATAAATGCAGCTATTATTATTACTTAATAAAAACAGAAAAGTTATTCATTGACCAAGCTTTCTTTTCCCCCCTTTCTAATAAACATATCAGATCCATATCTAAGTGGTGATAAAAAACTATGACCTTGCACTAGGTTTATCCCACAACATCCTCATTATGACTGGTAATTAATTTAAAGACTTCACTGCATTCTCTGCAAAGCAGTATGTCTAACCATTACCTAGTCACCAGTAAAGTTCTTTTCCAACATCCACTGACACAGACAAGAAATAAGCTATCTTGGAAAGGCCACGCTAGGGAGCAAGTGAGAGCAACCACCTTAAAAGAAAAAGAAGGAAGTCCCTTCCTCCTCTGTTCTAGCAACCATCATATTGGTCATTTTACTTTTTATACCACATGTTGCTTTTTGTTGTGCTTTGTCTTTTTGTTGTTACACTGTCTTTTAAGGAACAAGCTCTTTGCCAATGAATAGAGTCTTTATATGCATGGAAAACATTTCTAGCATGTTGCAGACACTCTTGTAATATAAATAGTCATTGTCTTCCTGAGTTTCCTTACCACCACCACTCTTCGACACAGCTTTGTCACTGTAAAATAACCTTCCTTAAACTGTTTTGTGTCACTGGCAGAGTGCTGTAATCATAAAATATGGCAAATCGTTCATAAACCCAAAGACCGATTTTGTTGAACTTGGTATTTCTGTTGACCATGCTGTGAAATAGTATGATGTCAAGACAACCTGAAGTAGCTTAGCACATTAGCAAATGTGAAAACTAAGACCTTTAATTGCATCCCAAAAGACATGTGGAAAAGAGAGGGAAAGAACAGAAGTCTTTTGAAGCCAAATTAGCCTGTAAATTAATAACTATCATTAGATTTTAGCCAGGCACCATACTTGTGCCTTGGTCCTTTTCTTAGTTTTTCATGGTTGGATGATTGAGTTTCAAGTCTGTGACTTTCATCTCCATTATGTTTGCTGAAGGAGTACACAACAAACGCAAAAGGTCTTTAACTCTTCAGTTTCTACCTGGCAGAACATCACTGTTTGCATTTCTGAAGTTTTTGAAAATAACAGCCTTGACTCTCTTCTCATTTAGCCCAGTTTAACAATGCTGCAAGTCCAAGAAAATCAGTTGAATTAATCTCATCTTAAAGCAAGCTAGAGGAATGCCTAAGCCTAGTATTTCTGACATACCTCATATGCCTATAGTTGAAGGAAAAACTCTAATTAAACCTACAGTAAAAAACTGTCCACTTAATGCTCTGGACTGAAAATTTGTTTTTAATCCACTTCCTGTCGCCCTTCCCACAAAGAAATTACTAATCTGGAACTTTGTTTTTAGTTTCCATCTTTTCCAGTCCATTTGGCACCCTTTTTTTCTGTTGCTGTTGTTGTTTTTAATTCACCCCTGGAGATTGCTGGTCATATTCACCTTGAAATTGTATCCACTGGGCTTTCATGACCTTGTCCCCTCAATACCCTTTTGCCTAATAATTCACCCTGTTTCTCCTTCTCATTTTTCATGTATGTACCACAGGCACTTGTTGCCTTGGCACACTTTGTTTCTCCTACATCCTTCCTACAGTACACTCAGTGCCTAACATTCCTCCAAGTCCTACTACCACGCCAATCAATCTTAAATACAGTTCTATAGGAGAGATAAGAACTAAACCATTTTAATAGCATGCATAAAGCCATCTCACTATAATACGAGTATATTACAGTCTTAAATATCACAAAAGCATTAGTATCCCTCTTCTACAGTAGAGAACAAGTCATTTATCCAAAGTCATGTGAATGCCTGTGGCAGCCTCTGGGTTACCAAACAGAAGATTCATTTCACCTTTCTACCTCAAGATCTGAATATTGGCTTATGTATTTTACACTTCTTCAGCTTTAGAATGGATTTGCTTCACTTCCAGGCAGTGCAGACCAACAGTACGCACTGTGTCTCAACAACCCAGCCCACGGAGACTTGCTGTCTGTTGCCCAAATGGTTCTCTGAGAAGAACACCCAGCCCAGAAGAAATCCTTGCTCCACCTTACCACAAGGTTCTGAAGCACCGACCACCATGTTGAGCTGTACTACAGGAAACAGCAGAATACACTCCACTTTCCTAAACTATACCACAGGCAAGCAAAGTCATGGTTAAGCAGATCGGCTGGAGCTTAAACATCACTTCAGAGGAGTCCAGGTCCCCATGTGGCTTCTGACAACTGAGGTGACTGAGCTGGGACCTTTGTCCCTCCACCAGCACTGCTCTGCCAAACGAGCTTCCTTTTTCCTGTCAGGGACTTTGCCATGTTCATCACAGCACAGGCCCCAACTCCTGGCCTCTCCTTGTTTTGGCAGCTCCATCAACTGGCTCCTTCTTCCTGCTTTTTGCTTTTTCTTCTTTTTTAATCAGCCTAGCTCCAGCCTTCATTACCACCGAGTCAGGCGGGACACAAGCCACGTGTTATTTATGAAGGAGACAGCACATGTCTCTCCCGCTCTACCAGCTATCCGGCAGGAATATTTTGGGGCCTACGGGAGTGACAAAACCTGGCCCTCCACTGTGGTCGGGCACCGCCGCCGCCACCCTGCCTGTCATTAAAGTCACAGTGCCAAGCTTCCCTGTCACCCGCTGCTCCTCGGTGCCCCCGCCTCACCTGCGGCAGGTCCGCACCCCGGAGGGAGAGCGGGGCAGCTCGCTACTGGGGTCACGGCCACCCACGGATTAGCAACCTTCCCATCGACGACGGGCCGGCCCCGGTAGCCCAGAGCAGTGACCCCCCCCAGCAATTTCTCCCGGTCCCCGCCGGGAAGGCCGCGCTCGTTGTTGGGGGGGAGGACGCCACCGCTGCGGGAGCACTGCGGCCGGCCCGGCCCGAAGCCTGTCCGTGCGCCCAGGGCCGGGCCCCGCGGCCGTGGCGGTGCTTCCCGGCCCCTCACGGAGCGGCGCGGAGGACGCGGGCGGCCCC